>JAVIWB010000183.1:0-139570 GCA_031893035.1 Dermolepida albohirtum | reverse complement strand
CCGTAGCAGATCCTCACTCTATCACGCGTGCGCACTTGACTTGCGAATAGCGCCCGATACGCTCTCGCATTTGAGAATCTTCATAGCGCTACGTCGTTTTAACGTGGGCAAGCGTTTCGACAAGTATGTTCAAGCCAATTATCGTGATGTGGATACAAGGGTCTTCATTGGACGTAGAGCGGCTACAGATAAGATACCGATCAGAGGGTGGGGGGTTAAGCAGGTCGACCGGCTTTTCCTATACCTGTTCAATCTGGTTCTTGACGAGCTACTCGATAGTATCTCGGATAGGGAGGGCTTGGTCGTAGGGGATCAGAAAGCATGCTGCTTCTGTGTCCTTCCCAGTCAGCAATCCAGGAGCTATTCAAGATTTGTAGAACGTTCTTCGAGAAGCGGGGCCTTGAAAGGAATATTGAAATATGCGCCTCACTCTTGTCGAATACCGTAGCTCGTCAGAAAAAGCTTTACGCGATTACGAAACCTCTGCACTTTCTGGGTGGCAGACCGATCAAGCTAATCTCACCCGGTTACTTTTTCAAATATCTTGGGCGCCAGTACGTATTCGACGGCGATACGATGCCCAACTTGCCAGCCGTCGAAAGATGCTGAGCTGAATTGAGCGTGCGCCGTTGAGGGCGCATCAAAAGATAAATTTATTGAAATTCTATCTCTTACCGAGAGTCTCGCATTCGTTGCAAAATCCAAGAGTGAATAGGAAGATCCTACACTGTATTGACCGCTGGGTGAGGATTTCCGTGAGGAAAATCCTTCATCTTCATAAGTCCTGTCCTTCCGCATACGTCCATGCGGACGTCAAAGGTGGCGGTCTAGGGATACTTCCTTTTGCACACACCATCCCTCGCATCATTCACTCGAGGATTGAAAATCTTAGAACGACGGACGATCTTGTCGTTCATGCAACGCTAGAACAAGGCCCGGTGATTAGATTCCAAGAGCGGCTTTACCGTCTCCTGGGGAACCTGCTACCTTCCAAGACCGCCATTGCCAACTATTGGAGAGAACGACTCAATAGTTCATACTCCAGTAATGGCTTATTGCATGGGTTGAATTCCTGCATGAGTGGGGAATGGATTCAATGATTACCAGAACTGGCAGACAATATTTTAAAGAGACACATATAATTACGATGAGTAAAATGCCCGATAGATGGCGACAGAATTTTTGAAACTATACAAAAACATAGAAAAATGGACTTTAGTTTAAAAGGTAAGTTAAAATAAATAAATCTAATGTATTTTGATGACATTTGAAAAAAGGATAGTGAAATGATAGTACCATAATGTGTACGATAAGAAAACAGTTCAATATTATGTTCCTCTGCTCTGATTGCATACAGAGTGCTCAAATCATTTACAGCTAGTCATGTCGACACATATATAAGTGGGAGTAACAGTCGAAGAAACGAAAATTCGCCTGATTTTCAAACCTAAAACACGTAAAAAAATTATGTAAATATTTGTAGCCATAAAATTTTGTTCAATTTATTTTACGGCGTTGTAGTGACTCATTAGTAGTCCTATGTTTCTATACAGGTACTAATAACTTTTTAAAATATTTTTATTAATTTAATAATATTTAGTTATTGACATGTACTATTAGGCATGTGTGTACCAGATACACGGATGTATTGAAACTATGAGGTTTAGTGAAAATGAAAAAATATTAAGAAATTTATTTATATAACACTTCCAAGAAAATTTGTTATAACCTATATAGTGAAATATTCTCTATCTTGATTATTTACATCCGTAGGCCCATTAATTTCAAAACTGGTCGAGTGTGTACCTTCCAGTTTCTGGTTAGCGAGTGACTATTGTCAGCTTCTTCGGAAGTACCTCCACGTGGTGAGAGAGGGACAACGTGAACCACTTCTGGTGAGCGGCTAAGGCAATAGGGCTAGATAGCGCTGTGTTTAGCGAGCTAGAGGAACGGAGCATCTCTCATCGTCAATCCATTGGTAGTTTTACGGCGATGGATAGAGTTCCTCAGCAAGCAGGATACCAGTGTGTGCTGTGCGGCAAATTGTACGTGACCCAGCGGGGTCTGGATGCTCATGTACGGAAGCGGCTCTGTCGTCCCCGTGTAATTCCCGATGCGCTACTGGCCGATCAATAGCTGCAGGCCCTAGACATACGCGAAGGCGATGAGGCCGAATTCGGGGATCCCACCTTTTTGTGCGAGGTAGAGTGCTGCTCCCGTGAGTTTCCGACGAAAGCCGGCATGCGACAGCATATGCGAAGAGCTCACCCAAGAGAGTATAATGCTATTATATTATATAATTATGCTTGTTGTTCTCCGGACATGTCCCTAAGGTCTTGAAACAATGTAGAACGCTACTGATACCGAAGTCCGGAGAACTTGAAAATATCAATAACTGGCGACCAATATCGATTATCAGCATACATTTCAGGGTTTGCAATAATATTCTTGGCAGAAGGCTATCTCCCAGCCTTCTACCAAGAATCTTATTGCATAGTACCATAATGTGTAAGATAAGAAAACAGTCAATATTGTATTGCTCTGCTCTGATTGCATACAGAGCGCTCAAATCAATTACAGCTAGTCTTTTCGGCACCTATATAAGTGGGAGTAACAGTCGAAGAAACGAAAATTCGCCCGATTTTCAAACCTAAAAGACGTATAAAAATGTAAATATTTGTGCCCAAAAATTTTGTTCAAATTATTTTACGGCGTTGTAGTGACTTATTAGTGATCCTATACTTCTATAAAGGTACTAATAACTTTTTAAAATATTTTTATTAATTTAAAATTTTAAAACATTTTGAATTCATTTTAAGTTAATTCCTTGTTTGGATTTGATCGATTTAAATTTTATTAAATTTTTATTAAACACTTAGCTATTGACGTGCACTATTAGGACGGTAATCACCGTGTGTGTACCAGATAAATGGATGTATTGAAACTACGAGGTTCAGTGAAAAGGAATAAATATTAAGAAATTTAAAAGAAAATTAACAAAGTATCATAATTTTGACGGGTAAAATTCATATAATTAAAGATGATGTAAATTAAATTTTATGATATAAAATTAATGTTATATTTATCAATTTGATTGCAGTGATTCCGAATATGAATTTAGTTGTCAAAATGAAAATTAAATTTATTTCTAAGACCGTTATAATTAAGAATATTGTAGATTGCAATTGTTTATGTTTAACTAAAAGGATTACGTTAGATAATCCAGTCTGGTTATAAACGAGAAACGAGTTAGTGCAAAATTGTTGCTATAAGAGAGAACATGTTTATGTATAGAAGAATTTAGCAATAATCAACAAATAGGGTATTTTGAAATTTTTTCGAACACTTCCAAAAAAAATTTGTTATAACAAATATAGTGAAATATTCTCTATCTTGATCATTTAAATCCGTAGGCCCACTAATTTCGAGACTGGTTGACTGTGTACCTTCTAGTTTCTGACTGGCGGGTGATCAGATATTGCCAGCTTCTTCGGAAGTACCTCCACGTGGTGAGAGAGAGGCAACGTGAACCACTTGTGGTGAGCGGCTAAGGCAATAGGGCTAGATAGCGCTGTGGTTAGCGAGCTAGAGGAACGTAGCATCTACCACTGTTAATTCATTGCCAGTTTTGCGCAACAGATAGAGTTCCTCAGCAAGCAGGGTACCAGTGCGCGCTGTGCGGTAAATTGTACATGACCCAGCCGAGTCTGGATGCTCATGTACGGAAGCGGCTCTATCGTTCCCGTGTAATTCCCAATGCGCTACCCGCCGACCAATAACTACAGGCCGTGGACATACACGAAGGCGACGGAGGAGAATTCGAGGATCCCACCTTTTTGCGCGAGGTGGAGGGCTGCTCCCGTGTTTCCGACGAAAGCCGGCATGCGACAGCATATGCGAAGAGCTCACCCAAAGGAGTACAATGCTATTCAGGAAACATTTAATTTAATATTTAATGATATATTAAACTATTAAAGTGTGGATAATATTTATTAATAATAATAATAGTATCTATGTGAACAGTAAATGAGTGATGTGTTAAAATCACGAACTAATAGGAATAATAAAGCCTGGTAAATATGTATTATGGAAGATAATTCAAAGATAAAATAATTATGCTATCTAAAATAGTAGTTTAATTAATATAAGGAAAACAGTATATGAGAATTTATGTAAATAGAAGTGACACCTATAAGAAGAAACGGAATGAAGGACCAAGTGGATTAATTGTTGACTGAAAATCAAATACAGTAATTTAGATAATAGGACGAAACTGACCGATAGTGAAACGAATCTTATTTGAAAAAAAGTATTTATTATTTATGATGTTCAATTATAAATGCTACAAAACAAACTAAGAGAATTTAATAATGTTAAATTTGAATAATACAGGGAAACGTCGAAGTTTATCAATGTTTATATAGATATTTAAAGTTTATATAGTATAGTTTTGTTTCTATTTGTTCTAATAACATTAAATTTAAAGTTGACACATAGTAGTAATAAAGTTCGACTTCGTTAGTATGACATTTAATTAATATTTTATTACAAATTTGAGTATTATTATATTCTCTTCCCACATAAGTTAATCTAATCACATTTGTTAAATTAAAATTTTTCTTATATTTAAAAAATATATTTAGATAAAACAATAACAATATAGTTTGAATATTCATTAGTGATACACATAAATAGAGAAAGGAAGTGTCCTAGTGTTTAATAAAATGCCACTTCCTACGAAGGGTGGTTAGCCTAAAAAAGTCGAACACGAAAAATGTGTAAATAGAAGAGTCTATTTTTAACGAAGAAATGGAAAACACAAGGCTAGAGAAAATTGTGCAAATAAATTCAAGTGCAAGCTCGAGTAACGATACAGACACATGTGGTACCTTAGAGAAAGAAATAGAAGGCATTCGAAAAAACGAGAACAGCTTTTTCAACCTACGAAATATTAAATAGCGCAATGTACAAAATATTTACGTTTATATATAAATGAGACACAATTAATGTTTAGGAAAATTACATCCTATGTATGTAGGACACATTTTGCATAATAAATTGAAGTTGAAAAATAACATTATAACAAATGAAAACGTGGGCCTAAATCGAGTTAAAGTTGGTATTAAAAATTTAAAAAATGCGAATGAATTAGTTAATAACATTGATTAATGAGCGAAAATCTATTAGCTTTTGTATCCAATAATTTATTATCTAGAGAAAGAATAATACGGGATATTGATACTTACTTCGATGAAACATATTTAAAAAATAATATCACCTCTAATTGCAATATCTTAGAGGTCACTAGACTTAAACGTAAAATAATCAAGGAAAGTGAATCTTAACTAGTACAGAGACAAATGGTAATACTAACATTTCAAAGAAACCTATTGCTTACGTTGCTATAAATGTTGTCATTTGCCTTGCAAAACCTTATGTACAACGTGTAATTCAGTGTTTAAGCACCTTAGGTATGGACATATTGTCCATGGCGTAGTTGGAAAACCTTATGTTCTAAATGTGGGCTTGAAAAATAAATAGATCATTCATGTAATGTACCGCACTGCATTTTGTACAAAGACAGTACACACAATAAAGTATATAAAATTTATTATTGACAGAAAATTAAAACCATATAGCAATGACCAATATGTCCTTCACAGAAGCAAAAATATCTTTGATAATTTCTTTTCTGTTATTACAACCAAGAATCGTTTTGATGTGTTAAGTAATTTTAATAATAATCAAGTTTTTCAACATCTCACATTAAATGGTGATAAAACTAATACTTCTTAAAGTATATCGCTATCACAAACTATATTAAGTCAGCAGGAACCAAACAAGCAACCTAGCAAAAAATGGAAAAATTATTCACCACCTGTTCTTCTGTCGCAATCACCTCCGATGTTTCCGTTTGTAATGGAACCTCCGATATATATATATATATATATATATATATATATATTTCTGATATACATATAACCATCTCACGATTATCTATATATAAATGCTTAAAATACGCAAAATGAAGAAGATAATATCTGGAAACAACAGTATAAAATTAGTCGCTTGCTACAAAGAATTTTACAACAGTTATGGCGCAAACACTATTCAAAATCATGCATTTGAATGCACGTTCTACAATCGCAAATAGAGGTAGCTTGCAAAAGCTTTTAAGTGAAGAAAATATTGGTATTGCTTTAACTTGTTGAACATGGTTTAAACCTTTAGCTTCATTTAGTGGTTATAATATTGTGGGAAATGATAGATGCGATGGTAAAGCGAGTGCAACAAGTTTTATAAAAAAAGCTTTAATATATAAAGAAATTACAATGAACGATAATTTTAATTCTGTGGTATTAAACTTAATCAAATTTTTCCCAAAATTTGCGTTTTATCATTATATAGACTACCAAACATAAGCACTACAAATAGAGATTGAATTGATATTTTTTCGAATGTTTCTACTTCAGTTACTATTGGTGGTGATTTTAGCGCTCATAGTCGTTCATGAGGTTGTCCAGATATTGATCAGGTATGAGATCAATTGAGGGCCTTGATATTTTTTCCGGAGGGATGTTTCCAAGTTCCTTATTGACTTGTTTAATAGTGGCGTAGATGCCCAGTCATTGTTGGCTCATGTTTGTTTACTGGTATCATCTCATGCCACGATTCGTTTGTTCCACCAAGAGCTAGGACTAACGTTCTCATGGCGGCACTGCTAGGTCATATATGCAGGATGTCAAGATCCCTTTTTTTGGGAACAAATCCTTTATTCAGGTGTTGGTCCATCTATATCTTGAAAATGTTTATTTATTTCTGCTTACACTGTACTTACAATTAATTTGTTCTATAAATGGCTTTTTCTGTTGGACAATGAAGAATACTATTATTTTCACATGCTTTCGATCTAGAAAATCTTATAATTTTAAGTAATTTCCAAATGCACCCAAATCTGCAGTACTATCAGTTATTTAAGTTTTCAAAATAAAGAGTAGATATTACAATATTTCCAACAGAAAACTCTTCTAGATTATCTTGAATTACATACTCAGACACACTAGGATCCAACCATTTCCCCATCATTCATAAGCTTAATGCAACAAACTACAATTCAGGTGTTATACTTCCGAAAAATAAATGGAACATAAAAAAGCTAACTGGGAAAAGTATACTGAGATTTGCCAGTATCTCTTCAATTTCAATCCATCTCTCGATAATGGGAAAGAGAAGATAAACATCTTTCTAGGTAATATTAGTGAAACTGCTTCTCAAACAATACCAATAACTCTTCAAATGTAAAAATAAATTACCACCTCCATGGTGAGGTATCGAATGTGATGATGCCTTAAAAGAAAAAAAATTCGTTCTAAGTGATAATAAATGAAACTGAAATTGGAATTATTTAAATTTGAGGAAATAACGGTTAAGGCGAAAAAACTGTTCTAGTTTCAAGTATAGGCGAAGATGGAGTGACTACTGTTCAAAATTAAAACACATCACATCATTACAAGAGTTATGGAAGCAAGCTAAATATACATGCAAAGGATAAATTGTTTACCCGATAACGCTATTAAAGATTGGAAAACAATCATCGTAGTACCAATTCTCAAATACGGTAGAAATCCTAATGTAACAGATTCATATCGTCCCATATTTCTCTTTTCCTTTGTGTTCAAAGTATTAGAGAGAATCATTAAATTACATTTATGATATTGGTTTACAACAGTAACTTAACTTTCCAGTAATCAGTTTGGATTTAAGAATCATTTGGTCGCAGCCCGCACGAAACAAATTCCGTATACTATTGGCTTTCGATAGTCCAGCGGTCTTTTGCCGTACTTTTCCAGGTGCGACACAATTTAATGATCTGCTGATGAGGACACCTTAGTTGTCGAAATACGTGTACGGAATACGAAAATTATTGTGAAAAGAGGTTGTATATCAACTTTAAGTAATTAAGGGAATTCTTAAAGCAACATTTAGTGCACGAGACATCTAAATGCGATAGGCAGAAATGATGACTGTCCAAATATTTAGAAAACTATTAAGAAATGTAATTTCAAAACAGATAAGTTCTAGATTTATATTATTATAGTTCGTAGCTATGCAAATTAGTTTATTTAAAAAAATTTTTAAATAATATATAGGTAGTTTAGAGTAGGAATGACTTTTAAGTAAGGAATGGCCTGCAACTACAAATTAGATTAATTTGGAAGGAATTTAAATTTATTTAAAGTATGAATTTAGTCAATGAATATAGATAATTTAACGGTAATATAGATTAACGATTTATGAAAAACAAAGTCGTTTTTTAATTTTTGATACCACGTTCAATGTTGATAGTTAATTTTTCTTCGTAGATAGAATACCTATATACGACGACAATGCTATTTGCATACATTCATAAATTAGAAAGAATATCATTTCTAAAGAAAAATATTAAAAAAGAAATTATATTTTTTTATTCCAACAAGTACTAATTATTCATTTATCAACAACTATATTTTTAATAGAATTTATTTACTTCTAATATAGTAACAGTTCTATTCCATTCAATTATTAAATAATGAATATTCCATAAAATATTTGTTTCCAAAGTAAACAATTGCTTATATAAAATTCAATAGTTTGCTTATAAACCCGGATAATGTTTACCTTGTTCATTTCATGACATTGCTTGGAAATAGAGCTGTAAATGTAGAATTGAACACGGTATTAATTCAGCAGATAAGAAAAGTCGTATAACCTAGTGAAAATAGTAGTCAATAGTATTGTTGACAAAGTTCGTGTAAGAATTTTACACAAAGCACATCCCATCTATTATTCAATGAAGCCATGTTTTGTTGTAGAAAAAAATTCGACCCGGGATATTCTTTTTTACGAGTAAAGTTTATTGACTTTTAAGAACAGTAATTTTGAAACTTACGGTGGATAATGTCCAAAGCTAAGGATTCTTTAAAGTATGTGTATTCGATCTTGCCTATACATAGGCGCATACAATAATTTAAGTAAAACATCGTTGAAGTACAGTGAGTTCATTAATGATTGAGATGGAACCTTATGCAACCAAACATACACTATTGGTAGTCTTACATTCAAAATTCCCTAGACCCTAGAAATCTATAGTTTTAAAAAAATTATCCAACACACTTAATATGAAATTAAATCCAACTTACCGCTCTAACCACCAAAAATTTACCAATACTTCTGAAAATTACTGATAATTGATAACACGTAATTACAAATCAAATAAGGCAAAATGTCAAACAATTTAGTAGGGTTATAAAGAGAGATCTGTCACGATCTAGTTATAAGGATATTTCATACCAACTGTAATCTTTGTTGTTGTATACTTGGTTGCATAATCCGTCTCAATCTTTATTGAACATATTGTACTTATAGACTTCCGTTATAAACAAGTAACTTGAACGCTTCACAATAGATATTAATTTATGGGGTATTCATCTAGATAATAAGCTATATTGGCACACACACACCGACGAGCTTTGTGGAAAATTAGCAACTGCAATTTATGCCATTCGCCGGATAGGAAGGATAGTAGATCACCAACCGGCAAGACGCGTATTTTGGTAATTTCCATGGTATGGCCACTTATGGAATTCTTCGCTGGGGTGAGTTAGCCGGGGCACGAGAAGTTTTCTTGCAGCAGAAGAAAGCAATTAGGGCAATACTGGGCGTTAACAATACCACAGAGATTTATTTAAAACATTAAATATACTAACCCTTCCTTCCTACTTTATACTTGCTTGCCTGAAGTACATACATTCATTAAGGAATTTGGGGACGGGCACCGATCGGCACACATATGGGACTCGAGGTTGTAAAAATCTAGTGATACCGTACCACCGCATAAGCAGGTCACAGACTGCTGCAAACTTTTCTGCAGTAAAGATTTACAATAGAATCCCGGAGGAAGTGAGAACTGTGGAAGAAAAAAAATTTAGAGCAGTAGTGTCCTGTGTCCTTAAAAATAAAGTTATATATACGCTACAGGAATTCTATGATTTAGAAGACAAGGACTTTCAGCCATGAACAAACTTTTCTTGTTGTTTTCTGTGTCGGTCCATTTTTGTATGTTGCATATTTATTTTTCTGTATTTTATATTTTATTTGACATATATATTGACCGTTGTAAAAAATATATGAAAATATATATTATTATTATTATTATAACGTATAGCCTAAAGGTGATATTTGAACCAAACCGATAACAGTGCTTATTGTGTTAGTTACATATAAAGTAGCTTTAAAAATCGTTTACATACATATTTTTTTTTATATTCGGTTTTAAATCAATAGGTATAATTTCAAGTTCTTTCAACATTGAGATTCCGCTATCTTATTATTTTTTGCTCCATAAAAGTATTAATAAAATGTCCTTGATGATTTTCGTCTGCAAAAACATATAATTCGTTGAAAATTCTTTTTCTGATTGGTTCATCTACTTGTGTACTGCATTTAAGTTTAAATTTTTCGTCACATTTTGATTGCAATGTTTTTATTCTTTTTAGATTTCCACTTATTGTAATTTACGATTCTCCATTGTCGACTTTCACTTTCTGTACATTTTATTCCCATTCGATTAATTTTTTTCTAACCTTTTGTAGAAATGTCGGTAGTAAAAAAAACTGCAAAATTTTTGCTTCTAAATGAACAGAGGGACCATAATCCTGGTGTAAATCCCTATGTTCGATGGCCTGGAGTTCTCCAGGACATACACATAAACTTGATCATTAGTTGCTTAGTCAACTAACTGTCCAAATGTACGCATTTTGCCAATAATTAAATGTGGTGAGGCAAATTTAATTTTAGGAAGTAATGGTCGATTACCGATATACTGGAAAAAGCAATTATTTATTAATAAGTTCAACGTAGTCGTGTAGTTTTTGCCTTGTCACATATTACTATAATTACCACTTATATTTTGTTTTCTGTATTTTTATGTAATTGCTAGTGCATGCTAATTTCAATCGATTTTTCGTCCTAGATCTGTAAGCCTTAGTTTCAGACTAGGAAGTAATTTAGGCTATAATGGCTGATATTTACAGCAATATTAATGTAAAATAGAAATATCAATGAGTTTGGGTAAAATGTTTGTATAAAACTGGGAAATTCTAAAATATCTTAGTATGTCAGCTACGGTATGGTAGGTGAATTACTACCAAAGACCATGCCTTATAATGTTTTAGTATAATATTTCACTACAATATTGCATTAAATGAGAAATTTGAATAGTAATTTTTTCGTATAAACACCATACCGGCATATTTTAGTTGTTATCGAAGTCTACCAACAAAACGTACATACATTTCTTAATTCTCTTCATAGACATTGCAGACTAGAAATATTCGATCAGTCAGATACTGTTTTCCGTGCTGATGAAGAAACACTAGGACCAATCACATATGAAGAGATACTAGGTGCCGTAAATATGTCTGAAAATGGAAAAGTCCCTGGAGATGATAAAATAACTGCAGAGATGCTAAAAAACCGACGAGAGGAGGGTTTAAGATGGCTATGGGAAATTTGCGGAAAAGCATGGCAAAGTGGAATAATACCTGATGACTGGAAAGTAGGACATATAATACCAATATACATAAAGAGAAATGCAAAGGACTGTAACAACTATAGAGGATTAACGATGCTAAGTACAGCAGCCAAAGTGTAAGAGAGAGTACTGGAAATAGGTTGAAGATTTTTACAGAGATACGCTAGATGAAGCTCAGAGGGCTTTCAGAAAGGGAAGAAGCCCGAATAATCATATCTTCACGATAAAACACATAATAGAGAAAACCTTAATGAGCAAAACAAAAGCATTCTTCGCTTTCATAGACTTAGAGATAGCGTTTGATCATGTCCCTAGGAAAATAGTATGGAGAATCCTCAAGAGAAGAGGAGTGGACGACAGATTAATCAAAGCCATAAAAGTATGTACGCAGAAAATATCAATTATATAATTAGTAATAACAGAACCTCAGGAAGTTTTTTAACTATAGATAGATTAAGACAGGGAAGAGTGCTCAACTCATTGAAGGAGTTTGGAATGAAAATAAACACACAGAAAACGAGAGTAATGGTAACATCGCAAAAAACTGAAGAGACACCAAACATATATGTATATTGAAAACAAAAGAATGTAGCAGGTTTCACAATTTAAGTATCTGGGGGTAGCAATCGATTGAAATAGTAATCAAGGCATGGACATAACAGAGAGAGATTCATTGAGAACTACTGTAATTTGGAAGAAAGAAGTTAACATGAAAACTAAGACCATGTGAAGTGAACCATGGGTACTCACGAATAATTCGAAGAGCAAAGTGCAAGCATTAGAAATGAAATACCTCAGAGGCAGTAAAGGGATAACACGGAAAGATAGAAAAAGAAACGCAGACGTAAGAAAGGAGTTACATGTAGGTTCTATAATGGAATATATTGAGGAAAAGCAACTAAGCTAGTGGGGCCATTTACAACGTATGTAAGATAAGATGCCAGCAATCTCTAGAGTATTACAAATACTTGACTGGGGAGTACTTTTTGATTCCAAACTTACATTTACTAGTCTCATACTCTCTTTATGCTCTCTATTTATCATACGATCCTCTAGGAATTTTAATAACACGAAAACATTAGTAACTTTGTACCATACGTTGGTTCGAACCAAGCTGGAATATGCGTCCGTTGTTTGGACGCCGTATTATATTTACCAAGGCCATTTTATTGAGCGAGTACAAAAAAGATTGTTAAAATTTTTGTCTTTTAGACAGGACGGAGAATATCCTGTTCGCGGTTTAGATTATACCTTGCTTGAGAGACACGATTTTCAAGCATTATCTTTGCGACGTGACATTTCGAGTGCCAGGTTCACTTTTAATTTAATAAATAATACTATTGAGTCTCCATCATTATTGTTTCAAATTTACTTTCTTGTACCCTCCTGTGAGACCAGATCTGGGAATGTACTTCGCGTCCCAAGAGCTAGAACCAACATTATGGTCAAGAGCCCGCTGTACCATATGGCGAAAACCTTAAACAAACATTTTAATGATATTTAATTTTGTATATTACAGTTTTAGGTGCAATAGTTAGTACTTACTTTTAATTTATTTCACATTTAGAATTACTTCTTGTTTTACATTATATTCATCTATTCACTTTGAATGGTATGTCCTGTCAGTGGATGTGGTCTGTTGGACAATAAAGGTTGTTATTATTATTGTTATTAATCAAAATATCTAAAAATTGTTAATTTTCAAGATATTCGAGTTTCGCTCTAATGCAGCAATATATCGCGGATACAGAACACATCGTGTCAAGGGGGTACATACATACATGCGTAAGTACATATTTTTTTGCATAAAACCCTACATATTTTATTCACACAAATTAATTACATATTTTATTACATTGCATTTTCTGGAAATATTGCTTTATGGTAATTACTTTTTTTAATACATTCAAGTTTCAAGAATTTCCTTTTATTTAAATGAATAAATAAAATTTTAAGGACAATCATCTTGTTTTATTTCTGTTAATAATTTTTGTTTCAGCTTTCCATACGCCCTAGATTTTTGATGCTCATCGTCAATTCTTTTTTGTTATTATTGTGACGCGATAGATAATCACGAACTCAATCATTTTCATCGTCTTTTCTATTTTTGATATGTCCACATTACAGCGTTCGCAATAGTGTCCATTAATTTAGTTTACTCATCTTCAATTCGAAATAAAAAATTGTGTACTAAGGACTTATACCACCGCGTTTTCAGTATTTAATTTAAAAATAAATACACTAAATAAAAGTTTGCAAAACTATTTGAGGGAATTAGAATAAATAAAGAAAATTAAGTTAGATTTGAGACAATAGTATCTAATATCCTATAGGTTCAATAAAGCCACCATAATTAGTAGTAGCTTGAAAAATATTGTCTGCAAAGTTTGCACGTAAGGCGCACAACTGTGACCCAACTCAAATTGGAACTAATACGTAGGCGGCAGATATTCTTGGTTAACTAAATGACGCAGCGGATGTTCAAGATGACATTTAGTTAAAGAAATTGTTTTGGTTTTACTTTTAATATATCTTCGAATATCCGATAGCTCACACATATTCCTTAGTCGTTAACAAATTGAATTAAATCGAACATAGTAGGGTGGATTTCAGAAATTATAATTTTGTATCTAATGGACTGCCTCTTACAGTATTTACATCCTTATTTTTGTGCTTGTATGCATTGTAGCATGTTCTTTTAAACTTGTAATCAAGAAGTGCATAGACAGTAGTGCAGGGGAATTAAATCGTAAGTTATAAACTATATCGTCCCATGGAAACATTACAGGACACATTACGCAGTCCAATAGAAATTTTGGTGTTGGTGATATTTGAAATATTTCTAAATAAATTTTATTTGTGAACTCAAAAATAGAGCTTGGTTTATCAAACCTCCTTTAGAATAAAATCATCTAATTGCATTTTTAAGTAATAAAAATATCGCTAAGCGGGTAAGGCGGAATCTGGGTTTCTTATTCGTAATTGTAGGTCTTTTCCAATATACTAGCTTTGATATATCTACATATATTATTCGCAGGTGAGATCCCGACTTGAATATGCTTGCATCATTTGGTATTCATATTATGAGGTGCGGAGGCAGGAACTGAAAATGAACCAAGAGCATTTTGTCAAATTCTTATGGTTAGCAGCTTTCGTCGCAACTTTGACCACGCTAGACTATTTTCTCGTTTTGATATATCCTCTATATCTTTTCAACGTGATTACATTAGTCTATGTTTCTTGTGTGACATTCTTCACAGTAATATTGATACTTCCCCAATTTTGGGCTACAATTTCTCTCTCGTCCTAGTGTCACTTTCTATCTTCCACTCCCACGAACCAATACTCGTTAAGTCACCATTATATATGTTACTATATGCTATTACTTCAATATATAAAGAGTGTTTTAAATTGCGTGCTTTCTTTTAAGAATAAATAAAATATAGATGGCGCACTGAATTTGTCTGGGTATATGGGCATTTAAAAGGTGTGATGTATGACATTTATAAAAATGGCTTCGTACACGGTACAACAACGCATTCAAACTGTTGAATTATTTTATGAAAATCAACGTTCTGTGAAAAGTTTTTAGAAAACTACGTGAATTTTATAGTTTACATAATCGTCCATCTGAAAGCACTATTGGTCGAATTATTAAAAAATTTCAAGAGACCGGTTACGTGGAAGATCAAAAAGTGAAAAATACAGTCGTAGTGGTCGTTCACAAGAAAATATTGGTTTGGTTCGTGAAAGTGTTGCTGAAGATCTTGAAATGTCCATTAGACGACGCTCACAACAACTTGGACTTAGTGTATCAACAACATGGCATATCTTACAAGGATTTGGCTCTGAAGGCATATAAGATTAAAATAACACAGGAACTGAAGCCATTAGATCATTTAAAACGTCGTTCGTTTGTCAATTTCATCAATGAACAACCAGCTGTGGCTATTTTAATAAACAAAATTGCCGTATCTGGGGTGAGGAAAATCCACGAATTGTTCATGAGAAACCTATGCATCCTAAACGAGTTACTGTTTGGTGTGCATTATGGTCAGGTGGCGTAATTGGACCTTACTTCTTTGGAAATGCTGCTAGTGAAGCTGTAACTGTCAATGGTGATCGATATCGTCGGACGATAACCGCCTGAATTAATGAATATTGATCTAGAGGGTATGTGGTTTCAACAGGATGGCGCTACACCTCACTTTGCACACGAATAAATTGATTTATTGAGAGAAAAACTTCCTGGAAGTGTAATCTCAAGAAACGGTGATGTTAATTGGCCACCAAGATCATGTGATTTGACACCGTTAGACTATTTTCTTTGGGGTTAAGTCAGGTTTATAAAAATAATTCACAATCAATTCCTGCTTCGAAAGATGAAATTATTCGTGTCACTGGTGAGATAGAGCCTCAATTATATCAAAATGTCATTGAAAATGTTAACAAAAGAGTGGACATCTGTGAAGTTGCAAGAGGAGGCCATTTGGCAGATATTATTTTCGCATATAAATGTCATAACTGATACTTCAATTACCAATAAAAGGTTTCTGAAAGTGAATGCAAATTATGTGTTTTATGTATTCTTTAAAAAAACCGCGAAATTTGAAACCCTTTTGTATATATATTATATGTTATAACTTCAATAAAATGTCTCGAACTACAGATATTAACTTTTCCAGTTTCAATTCCTTCAAAAGGACTATTGATGACTATTTTGCTCGCTTTGCACTGTAATATTCTATTGTATACATTGCGTCTTTATTTTTATTTTTTGGAATACTTTAGATTATTTTCCTTCTATTATTTCCCCTGTTTATTATTATTATAATTTGTATATTTCATTGTTTTTTTTGTGAAATTGTATTTAATCAAACATGTTTCTTTTTTTAAACGCTTACAATTATTATTATTATTATTGCCTTTGCCTTGAAATTGGAATGTTATGTATTCTGTTCGGCAAATAAATAAATAAGTTTACGTACATTTCAAGGTTTGATTATTATTATTTGCTCATACTGACGGTTAAGAAAACAGGAGTGCAAAAGTGTTTATTTAACAAAGTGAACAAAAATATATTTAACACTCGTCACTTAAAGACTTTGTTTTGCACGATATTTTAGCATGAAGTCTACCAGGTTAGCCTCACTAATGACAGTAATCGGTCATCATATGGTTATCCTCCTTCTTGATATCGATCTTCCATAGTTGTGTTGGAATTTTCCTCCCAGTTCTTTGTTGAAGTCACCTAGGTTTTCTGGGAACAGAGCTAAATGGTTGTGGAGGTAGTGAACTTATATATTCATGCTATAACCGAGAACAGTAAAATTAGGTAGAATATTTTCCGGTAATTCTTTGTAATTTTCTACCTCAAGATGTCCAAGAAAATTTTGTACTTGAACAAATGAACACTAAGCAATAGATTCAACTTCGTTCATTCATGCAGTAAATTGTGGATCTTATCTCGGGACCATCAAATATTTCGATTAGCAGTTTTTTCGGGCTAATAACAGTATCAATTAGCCAAACCAAAGAGCCCATTTCGATTTAAAGCATTCCAAACTGCTTCATAAGCTCAAACTTGGTATGCAAATGTGGAAATATGATTTTCTTTCTCACAACCAAAGGTTCGTTGATTATTTTTGTCTTCCTTAAATCATGATATTCCTTACAAGCCAATTTCTGTTAGCCGAGTTATGAGCCTTAACTCTGCTGTCTCAAAGACATAAAAAATAAGGACACTTTGTGTATTTCACTATGCTGACAAGAGGGAATTTATCATTTTGAGATAGACACGAATCACCCAGTGATATTGTAATTCAAAATAGCTAATTAGAATCTAATTTTATATACAAAATTTCAATTTTGGCCTGTAAAGATATCACTAATTCGTTGTTGTTGCCTTTTATCAGAACCAAAATTAATTAGCATCTATCACAAAGACTAGAGGTGATGCGAAAAAACGGCACTTACTTTTTCGGCACCAAGAAATTTTCATTTTGTTGGACTATATTACTTAAACTTAAAAATAAATGCAGTGTGATTATAATTAATCAATTAATTAAAGTAATAGAAGCGTTTGTTTGCGCACATATGTGACAAACGTGCTTTTACTAAAATATTTGGTTTTACAGTTGGCTTGCCAAGTGGCTTAGACGAACGTACTGAATGACTCAGTACACTAAAATTCAATTGTAATTGAAAGCAGGGACAAGCAATTATATTTGAAAGTCCTTAAATGTAATGAAAACATGGCACTATGATGTTCTCTTAATGATGTCTATTTTAGGATAGAAGCTATTACATTTATGTTGAATATACTTCAAGTTATATCTGAACATTTTCCCACAGTCGAATTGTAAACACAAGTAATTCGGATACTATGCGAAAGAACTGTATTGTAATTTACTTACTACATTTGTAAAATAAAAGGTCTATATTTTCTAAATCAGCGGTACTTAAACGGGCAATCGCAATTGCTGAAATATATCCGTATTCACTCGAGAACTTAAAAAATAACCGCGTTCCGTCACTCACTCGTACGGCTACACAGGTGTGCGGTTTTAAACCAATTATTGTAATGAGAGTTCATATTACTTCGATAGTATTGTTCTTAATTGTCTTTGAATACGTTGGAATTGTGTGAGTTGATTATTGGCGCTTATGATAATTGAATTAAAATTCAGATTTAGTTCTCTAGCATACTTGTTCATATTAAATTATAAGTGATTTATTACCTGTTTACCTGAGGATTTAATAATTTTTATATGACTGCATTAGCAAGACAGCCCTTTTTGTGGATTTCAATAACGATAGGTAGAGCGAGTATAAAGCATCAGTGTTAAAAGCATGTTTGGAGATGAATTGTTGTACTTAAAGGTGATTACAAGGAAAAGTTCACAACGAAAATTCAGAAACTTTGTTTGTGAATAGTCCACCATAGTGGATGCTCAGAACTATTTCTTTTAGTGCGGAAAAATGTTGCAGGAGTGAAAACCCTGCTCTTCGTTAAACGATTTTAGTTTTCAGAATATATCTCCGTAATGAACCAAGATATTCGTACGACACATCAAAGTATTTGGTTTTTGATGATCTATCACATATGTGAAAGCTTCCCTGTATTGTAATTCATAAAAAATTTATCCGCACCAAGGCGCACTACAAAAATATTTTAAAATAGCATTTAAAATGGTGCTAAATAAATACATAACTTATATAAAACAAATAAATTTATAGTAACAACATATTGTGAAGTAATCCTATATGGGTAGGTACTGCTGTACTTATGGGATGTATGTAATATCTAAATTACATCTATAATAACAGCATTGTATTTAAAACAATTTCATTTATTAAATGGAAAAACGAACAATTAGAGATAATGAGTCTGCGCCATAGATGTCTGCATCTTGTCTATGAAAAATATAGTATTTACTGAAAGATGTTCATATTAAGTTGCGAACTTGAAAACAATGAAAACGTTGTCATTAGTATTACATATAATATAATATATAACAAACAGGCTAGTAAATAAAATGATATCTCTGTATATATAGGAGGATTGTTTAAAATATCTATAGTTACTGCTAGCGTGTATACCGATTTATATTTGTATCAATATGGTAGTAATAAACTATGTAAGTATCACTTATTTGTAAACATATAACTTTTCTGAGAATAAATGAACCATTCCCAATCGTGACGAACAAGAACTACATGGCATTTTATGAGTTGATAACCAGAAATACGGTGGATAAAAGTTTTGAAATAGATAGTGACATTACGTTGGAACTCTTGAATATGTACCGTCCTTACACATCATAATACATTAATGAAGTTCAACAGCCTTCATTCGAAAACCAGTAAGAGTTTATAGAACAAGAAGAAACTTCGTGCTTAGATGTAACTATTTCTTTAAACTACTAATAAACTTCTCTTGATTACTGGAAAAGTGAAAAAAATATCAAGTAAACGTATATATTGGGTCTGGGAAAAAGTTCGTGGCGTTTGTCCCGATAGATGGCATTGGTTGCCGATAACTAAAGAACAACAAGTCACAGCGACACCATCGACGGCTCGTTTTTTAGATGACCTTCCGAACGTTAGTTTGAGCGTAGAAACATTGTAATCGGTGCAGTGGTTGGAAAGTTATTCGCACTTGAAAATGGAGAAGAATAATGAGAAATTTCGCTATATTCTGCAATATTATTATAAGGGGAAGAACGCTGCGCAGGCTTGTGATAAAATTTGTGCTGTGTACGGTGAAGGTACTTTATCGAAATCTGTTGCGCGGAAATGGTTCGCTCGCTTTCGTTCTGGAAATTTCAATGTGAAAGATGAGTCACGCTCCGGTCGTCCAATCACTGAAAAATCTGATGAAATTCTTGAAAAAGTCCAACAAGATAAGCATATCAGCAGTGTCGATATTGGCATGGAGCTAGGCATTGACCACAAAACTGTTTTGAACCATTTACACAAAGCTGGTTACAAAAAAAAGCTTGACGTATGGGTTCCTCATGAGTTGAGCGTGAAAAACATGATGGATCGAATTAACATCTGCGATGCGCTGCTGAAACGGAATGCAATCGAGCCGTTTCTGAAACGTTTAATAACCGGAGATGAAAAATGGATTACGTACGATAATCGGAAGCGTAAAAGATCGTGGATAAAGGATGGTGAGCCGTCACAAGCGTTCGCTAAGCCAACATTGACGCCAAAAAAAGTGATGCTGTGTGTATGGTGGGACTGGAGGGGAATCGTCCACTACGAGCAACTTCCAACTGGTCAGACGATTGATTCTCAACTCTACTGTGCACAACTAGAGAGATTACGCCAGGCGATTGAAAGAAAACGGCCCGAATTGATTAATAGGAAAGGTGTTGTCTTCCATCATGACAACGCCCGACCACACACTTCTTTGATGACCCGTCAAAAATTGAGAGAGTTTGGTTGGGAAGTTTTGATGCACCCACCTTACAGTCCGGATATAGCACCCTCTGACTATCATCTGTTTCGATCTCTGCAGAACTCTCTCAATGGAATTAAGTTGGTTTCAAAAGAAGCCTGTGAAAACTACTTGATTCAGTTTTTCGACCAGAAACCACAGAAGTTTTTCACCGATGGGATCATGGATCTACCAAAAAAATGGCGAAACATTGTCGATAATAATGGAGCATAATCGGTTTAAATGAATTCGTCCACGCGCCATGCGGGGACCAGTTGAATTTTACTGAAAAAACGCCACGAACTTTTTCCCAGACCCAATATAATTCACTCGTAAATTGGTACAAGCTTAAATCTCTTCTTAAAACGATAATATCTCTGTCGTCTCAAATTTACAAATATCAAATAAAAGTGTGTATAATCAAAAAATACAACTTATATGCTTAGATGCAACTATTTCTTTAAACTACTAATAAACTTCTCTTGGAATTACTGGAAAAATGAAAAAAATATCAAGTAAACGTATATATAATTCACTCGTAAATTGGTAAAAGCTTAAATCTCTTCTTAAAACGATAATATCTCTGTCGTCTCAAATTTACAAATATCAAATAAAAGTGTGTATAATCAAAAAATACAACAAAGTAAATATATAAAAAACCAAAAGATGACGTCAAAATATAAAAATTTTGTTTACAAAACTAGAAATTCTTGTGTCTTTTTTTAGAAAATAATAACATACTATACAAGGACTGGTCAAAATTCAATCACATATTAAAAGTTTTTTTATAATCTCTTTTTAAAGTTATTTACTATATCTAAGATACTAAGATCATCATAAACGAATTTGTGCGAATTATCTATGTAATGTCGAGCCAACGCAAATTACTTTCTTATCTCGGAACCATCAAATATATCGACTTTCAGTTTTTTCTTATTAATACCAGTGTGAATTAGCCGAACCAAAGAATCCATTTCGATTTAAAGCATTCCAAATTGCTTCATAGGCTTGAACTTGATAAGTAAATGTGGAAATATGTTGTGATGAGAGTTCATATCTTTCTCACAACCATAGGTTCGTTGAATATTTTTTGTTTTCCTTAAATCATGACATTCCTTAAGGACCAATTTCTGTTAGCCGAGTTATGAGTCTTAGCTCTGCTGTCCCAAAGACATAAAAAGTAAGGATACTTTGTATATTTCACTTTGCTGCCAAGAGGGAATTTATCATTTCTAGATAGACACAAATCACCCACTGATAATGTAATTCAAATTAGCTAATTAGATTCTAATTATAGGTAAAAAATTTCAATTTTGGCATGTAAAAATATCACTGATTCATTGTTGTTACCTTTTAACGGAACTAAAATTAGTTAGCATCTATCACGAAGACTAGAGCTGCGGCGAAGGAACATGTATTTTTAAACGATTCTTACTTTTCCGGCACCAAGACAAGAATTTCATTTTGTTGAACTCTGTTAAGTTTAAAAATAAATGCAGCGCAATTATAATTAATCAATTAATTAAAGTAATAGAATTTAGCGTTCGTTTGCGTCACTGAACATATGTGACAAACGCGCTTTTACTAAAATATTTGGTTTTATAGTTGGCTTAATAAATAGCTTAGACGAACTGAATGACTCGGTACACTAAAATTCAGTTGTAATGGAAAGCAGGGACAAACAATTACATTTGAAAGTCCTTAAATGTAACGAAAACATGGCACTATGATGTTCTCTTAATGATGTCTATTTTAGAATAGAAGCTATTACATTCATGTTGAATATATTTACTTCAAGTTGTGTCTTTGAACATTTGCCCACAATCGAATTGTAGATACAAGCAATTTGGGTTCTATATGAGAGAACTGTATTGTAATTTACTTACTACATTTGTAAAATAAAAGGTCTATATCTTCTAAATCAGCGGTACTCAAACGTATGATCACAATTGCGGAAATATATCCGCATTCATTATAGAATTTAAAAACTAGCCGCGTTCCGTCACTCACTCGTACGACTACATTGATGTGCGGTTTTAAACCAATTATTGTGATGAGAGTTCATATTACTTCGATACTATTGTTACTAATTGTCTTTGAATACGCTGGGATAGTGTGTGTTGAATCTTGACGCTTACGATAATTGAATTAAGATTCAGATTTAGTTCCCCATCATATTTGTTTACATTAAATTATAAGTGATTTATTACCTGTCTACTAAGAATTTAATAATTTTTATATGACTGTAAATAGCGGTCATGTGGTCTTAGCAAGACAGACTTTTTTGTGGAATTCAATAACGACAGATAGAGCAAGTATAAAGGGTTAGTGTTAAAAGCATGTTTGGAGATGTATTGTTGTACTTAAAGGTACTTACAAGGGAAGATTCACAAGGAAAATTCAAAAAAACTTGAAAACTTGTGTGTCAATAATTTCCCTGAGTAGATGAGCAGGAGTGTTTCTTTTGGTGTTAATGTAATGGTGTTAAATGCATACATAACTTATTTAAAACAAATAAATTTATAGTAACAACATATTGTAAAACAATCCTGTATGAGAATTTAATTTATTAAATGGAAGAAGATGTATATTCGAACAGTTAGAGATAATGAGTCTGCGTCCTAGATGCCTGCATGTTATTTAAATATGGTATTTACTGATAGATAATGTTCGTATTAAGTTGTGAGTTTGAAAACAATGATAACGTTGTCACTAGTATTACATACAAAAAGGCTAGTAAATAAAATTATTTCTCTGTATATATAAGAGGATTGCTTAAAATATCTATAGTTACTGCTAGCGTGTTTACCGATTTATATTTGTATCAAAATGGTGGTAATAAACCATGTATGTAAGTATCACTTACTTGTCTGAAATCAAACGAACTATTCCCAATCGTGACGAACAAGAACCATATGACATTTTATGAGTTGATAACCAGAAGTACTGCGGATAAAAGTTTTAAAATAGTGACATTACGCTGGAATTCTTGAATATGTACCGCCCTCACACATCATAATATATTATTGAACTTCAACTGCCTTCACTCGAAAACCAGCGAGAGTTTATTGAGCAAGAAGGAACGGCGTGCTTAGATGCAACTATTTCTTTAGACTACAAATAAACTTCTGTTGATTACTGGAAAAGTGGAAAAAATATCAAGTAAACGTATATATAATTCATTCGTAAATTTGTGAAAGCTTAAATCTCTTCTTATGTTAAAACGATAATCTCTCTGTTGCCTCAAATTTACAAATGTCAAATGAAAGTGTACATAATCAAAAAATACAACAAAGTAAATATATAAAAAGCCAAAAGTTGTGACGTCAAAATATAAAAATTCTGTTTACAAAATTAAAAATTTTTTTTGTCTTTTTTAGAAAATAATAACATACTATATAGGGACTGATCAAAATTCAATCACATATTAAAATTTTTTTAATCTTTGATGGATAATATTCAAAATGTTACACTAAATGACATGTAACCTGTCATCGGATATAAAATTAACATCCTTTACTTTTATTGATAGTTTCTTCTTAAAGTTATTTTCCATATCTAAGATACCATCATAAGCGAATTTGTGCGAATTATCTACACATTACTTTTCTTCTATTCGACAGTCGCTCCTATGCTGCACATGGTGTTCAAGCCATTGAGATGTTTGTTCTGTGTAATAATCTTGACAGTCTAAACAGTTAATTTTGTATATGCAGTTGATAAAGACGTTGTCTTTTGTTTTGTAGGTAAAGTTTGTAAGTTCGTAATGCTATACTTGGCAATTTTTAAATGCCGGAACTCTTTAAATAATTTGATTTTATTATACATAAGGCCTGTTACATACAGTAGCTTTCTATGTAGCTATACATTTACTTATATGAGGGTGGTCCCATAAGTACCCGGCTTGACCTAGAGATGGAGGTAGTGGTTTGAAAAACATGACTGTATTAGAAAGTACGCAATTTATAAAGCATATGTTTCAAGTTTGAAGACGCCACTTTGTTTAGTATATGTTTGGTAGCCATCAATATTGATGGAGAAAATTGGTCATCGTTACGTGATACAATACTTTTATTTGAAAAGCCTCAGCCAAATAGATATAAAAACTGAACTGGATTCTACTCTGGGTGAGTCTGCTCCTTCGTTTACAACAGTGAAATATTGGGGAGCAGAGTTTAAACGAGGCCGTACGAGCTGCCAAGACGACCATCGCAGTGATCGACCAAATGAGGTTACGACTCCAGAAATGAAGATGTTTTAATTGAGTGGTTAGCCTAGCTTCATAGCAACAAAGCAGAATTTTTGCGCCGTTTCATAACCATGGATGAAACATGGGTCCATCACTTCACACTCGAGACAAAAGAACAATCCAAACAATGGATAACCGGCTCCAAAAGGGAGACTCAAAAGGGAGAACCGGCTCCAAAGAAGGCGAAGACCGTTTCATCTGCAGGCAAGGACATGGCATCGACTTTTTTGGGATGCGCGTGGAATAATTTTCATTGACTATCTTGAAAGAGGAAAAACCATCAACGGCGAATATTATGCAAACTTATTGCAAGGTTTGAACGAAGAAACCAAACAAAAACCGCCGCACTTGGTTAAGAAGTTGTTGTTTCATCAAAACAATGCACCAGCTCACAAATCCGTTATTGCAATGACCAAAATTAATGAACTGAAGTTTGAATTGCTACCTCATGCATCCTATTCACCAGATTTAGCCCCCTCAGATTATTTTATATTCCCAAGCTTGAAAAAATGGCTCAGTGGTCAAAGATTTTCCAACGATGAAGAAGTGATGTCGGAGTTAATGGCTATTTTGAGGAGCAGGACAATTCTGATTATAAAAAGGGTATCGAACTTATTGGATATCGCTGGGAAAAGTGTATAGAGCTTAAATGAGATTATATTCAAAAATAAATATACTTCTTTAAACAATTTTTGCGTTTTCTTTGTTTGGTCGGATACTTCTGGGACCACCCTCGTATGTATGTTACACTAAGTAATATATATATACCTATTTATAGAAATAAATTACACTGTACACTACGAAATGTTTTCTTCTTAAGTAGTTTTTATTGGCTCGTTAGTAAATAGTAAATAGTTAAATCTAAATAAAGTATAACGTTACCTACAGTCAAACAACAAATTACTATAGTGATTACGAGGATATATTTTAAATTAAGTTACAAATTATGACAGCCACTGGTAAGATAGAGGAATGAAAAAAACTGCTCATCTTACATCGCACGTATTCGATTATTTTTAAAGCGAACAATGTTAAAACCGAACTACAAACTGCAATGCTAGTTATAAGAATGGGAAGCGAAACGTTTAAATTATTAAATAAGATCACAAGACCGCGAATTTCATGAATTAGATAATGGTGAAAAGAAATTAGTCGTTATTAATAGTCATAACTTATATGGGATTATTTGTATAGAACCGATTACCGCTTGAGGTAACATCGGATCCTGGTATATTTCAGCGTTTAATTGAAAATGTATTTACTGATTCAGAAAAATTTTCCATGTCTATTGATGATGTTTTAATAGCGTCACAAAATAAACAGGATCATTTCAATAGCTTACATAAAGTTTTTGAGTAGTTAAGTAATTACCAATTACCTAAATGTAGTTTTTATAAGCACAAACTAGGATATTTAGAATTTATAGTAGATGAAAAGGGACTTCATACTTCACCAGATAGAATAAAAGCCTTTGTTAAACATAAATTTCCCTAATAACGTAAGTGAAGCAAGAGTTTTTCTGGGATTAGTAAATTATTATTCCTGATATAAATTAAATCCTTTGTATTCGCTTTTAAAAAAGTGCAAAATTAAAATGATCGCGTGAACAGAAATGAGCTTTTAAAGTAATTAAAAGCGAATAAGTTTTCTTTAAAATTTTAATTTAATATAATCCGATATTACCACTAATATCAGCATGAGATATTTGTCCTCATTGCGTTACACCTGTAATTTCTTATGAATATTCAAATGGAAATATGTGTCCTATAGCTTATGCGTATAAATCATCAGCAGAAAAGTCATACGCACAAATTGATAAAGAAGCATCAATAATTGTCTTTGAAGTAAAAGAAATTCACCAGTACTACTTACTTGATCATAGTTTTACCTTCTTGAGCGATCATAGACCATTAAATTCTATTTTTCGGGATAAGAAGGGTATTTCATTATTTGCTGTTGGTTGTTTGCGTAGGTGAAGCATCATTTTATTCACTTATCAATCAAAAATTAATTACTAAGTGATAATTTTAATGCAGTTGTATTATTGTTGTTACTTCAATTGTGATTATAATAATAATAAATCAGATTATAGTTATATATTATATTTAGAAGAAATTTTTCGATAGATCATATTAAAATTGTGTTGGAAACTAGGAAGGATCCAGTTTTAAATAAAGTTTTGGGATATTGTTTAACTGGTTGGCCAAATAAAAGCGAATAAGATAATGAAATTAATCGTCAGTACTCTAGTGTATCATTCTCACATGAGGTGGAGCTTAGTCTTCTTAAAAATAGATCATTTATAATTCATCATTATGCCAATTGATTAATAAAGACATCCAAAATTTGAGTACAATATCTTTCAGGATTGATAGTCTCATGAAAGAATGCTAGACCAATAATGTGACATTTGGACATTGCTACTCAGATACCTATTTTCTGTGGGTGCAAGGGCATTTTGACGAAATTAATCGTCAGTACTCTAGTGTATCATTCGACATACGAGATGGAGCTTAATCTTCTTGAAAAAAAAACGTGTTTGTAATTCATCATTATGCCAATTGATTGATAAAGACATCCAAAATTTGAATACGATATCTTTCAGGATTTATAATCTCATGAAAGAATGTTAGACCAATAATGCGACGTTTAGACATTGCTACCCAGATACCTATTTTCTGTGGATTCAAGTTTTGATGATCAGTGCATTTTAACGAAATTGTGAGGATTTTCAGTTGCCTGCGCTCTACAGTTTTGCCTCTTGATACATTCTGATAAATGGAACCAAACTTCGTCAGGCATAAATGTTAGATTTAATATATCATCGTTATTTATAGCGTCGTTGAATCGCTGGGAATGTGACTGTCACTCTATATGAATGCATATGCAGATTTTTACCAAAGCTTTTAGACACTACTATATGATAAACCTAAAATTGTAAGGATTTTTAAAGTCGCTAATTAAATTAAATTCATTTTATTCTTATACTTGTTTAAACAGTCAATTTGTGAAGTGGTTTATCAAGGTTTCGATATGTAACATCTGCAATAATTTCCTCCTTTAGAACTAATGAGCGTCCAGAAAATTTACCTTTACATGAATGTGCATTTTGGCTTTCAACGGTACAGACCGTGTGCGGAATTTGTTTTCGTATGGGTATTTTTGCCGTAGTTTTCCAGGTGCGACAATGTTTAATTATCTGCTGACGATGACAA
This sequence comes from Dermolepida albohirtum, assembly GCA_031893035.1. Lineage (NCBI taxonomy): Eukaryota > Metazoa > Arthropoda > Insecta > Coleoptera > Scarabaeidae > Dermolepida > Dermolepida albohirtum. The sequence continues at coordinate 111,587 of JAVIWB010000183.1, read as the reverse complement.
CTTAGTTGTCGAAATACGTATACAGAATACGAAAATTAATGTGGAAAGGGGTTATATATCAACCTTCAGTGATTATAAGTTAATCAACCGCAGGCTCCATCAAAATTACGTTTACGTATAGAGTTTCTTCTTATAAATCGTTCAACAATTCGATCTTGGTATTAAATACCTTATACGTAATAACAAAATCTAGGTGTTACTCATTAAATTATTCGATGTATGACTGCAATGATTAAACCCATGGCGTGTGTCACTGCCATAACAATCTTTCCGTTGACGGCATGTCAAAAAGTAAATTTGAGATTATTTAACGTACGTTAAATAATTCTAAAACTTACCTAAACAACTATACGAAACAACAATAAAACAATACAACGAGACTAAATACAAAAGGACAAAAATATAACGGAGAAACAAACGCAAACAATAAGAATAACGAGTCGCTCTAAATAATCTAATAGTATGGACACTACAAACATGTAAAACTCCCTTGTTCAAACTTTTAACAATCATTAAAAATCGTCTGCATATGCAATAAATTGTAAATAATTTAGTATAACATGTTATATGAACTATAAGAAATATATTAAGGGTAATACTGATTTATATTATATATACCATGCACATGTATGTGTGATGTAGTTTTTGTACGATGACATTGTAGCTATTGCTTTTGTTTCGTTTATTTTCGTGTGTGTATTGTTCGTTTTCTGTATACGTCCATTGTTTTATTTTGCATGTGTTGCAATGGATATTATACTTCCAATTGTAAAATAAAGCCTACATATATGCATATTACTATTTTAAATAGTATACGACGCAGTTCTTTTAATAATAATAATAATTCACGTTGAACAAACCTCCGGGTTCGCAGTGGTGTACAGGCCCGCCGGGACAGCTAGATAGGTGCGATTATATGTTATATAAAATAATGTATAAAATTCAAACGCAGGCAAACGATTTAGAAATTGATTTACGCTCGTCGCAATTGACAGTCCACCTTTGTGAGGCAACTTCATTACTGACACTTATGTCTGCGCACGTTTGCCCCCCATTGGTTTTTGTTTCTGATTAGCCAAAGAATTGTTCAACTTTAATAATATATTTTAATTTTCAAACACATATTCGGATACATAATTGCGCACGTACAACAAAAAAGAGAAAGAAATGAACGAATAAAGTAGTATTCCTGTACATTGTAAAATGCTTTTTTGATAAGATAATTACGTAGTTCATTCTTATCTTGATATGTTGCACTATTTTTTTTCTAATCACTTAATGTTGATATATAACCTTTTTCCACATAAATTTTCGTATTCTGTATACGTATTTCGACAAGTAAGTTGTCATCATCAGCAGATAATTAAACAGTGTTGCACCTGGAAAACTACGGCAGACATCCGCACGAAACAACTTTCGTACACGATCTGTACCTTCGAAATCCAAAACGCATACTTCTGCACACACACACACACACACACGTGTACGGAATTCATTTGGTACGGGTTTTTGCTGTAGTTTTCCAGGTGCGACACTGTTTAACTATCTGCTTATGATGACAACTTAGTTGTCGAATACGTATACAGAAAACGAAAATTAATATGATTAAGTTAATCTACCACGGTCACCATCAAAATTAATTCCATAATACTATAGTGATTGAAAAGTAATGTCCTATAAATGTTTGACACTATTGCATGACGAGCATAATAGGAAGTTCATAGTTGTAAGAAGAGAAGGTATATTTATACTAGTTTTCTGGGCGATTGTGTCGTGAGTCCTCTTTTTAACGTACTGAAAATTGCATCATCTCGATGATCTACCCAAGCGATCAATTGCTGACGCCTGCGCATTTCGTATCCTTTGTATCCAGATTTAATCAGGTGGGTAATTTTGAGGAGCCTGTGGTTGATTAACTTAATCACTGAAGGTTGATATAAAGGGTCTTCCAATAAGGACTTGACAACTTTTTTTCAAAATAAAATGCAGACCATCAAAACATTTATGAATGGAACTCGACTTCGTTCATATGGCCACTGCGGGCACGTTTGCAGCGGTCGATTCGTTGGACGCAATTTTCGATGACTCGGCCACACAATTCGGCCGAAACGGCTGCTATTTCGCGTTCAATGTTGGCTCTGAGCTCTTCCAACGTTGTCGGCTTGTTGGCATAGACCAATGACTTGACGTAGCCCCAAAGAAAAAAGTCTAGAGGCGTTAAATCGCACGAACGAGGCGGCCAATCGACTGGCCCATTTCTTGAGATAACACGCTCATCAAACTTACTCTTCAATAAATCGATTGTAATGTGTGCTGTGTGGCTTGTGGCACCATACTGCTGAAACCACATGATGTCCAAGTCCATATCTTCCATTTCGGGCCAAAAATAATCGGTAATCATGGCGCGATAACGATTACCGTTCACAGTAACGTGACGATCATTATCGTCGACGAAAAAATATGGCCTTATGTTATTTTCCGACTCGGAATTTCTGTAGTAAATTTTTATAATTTGCAGACGTTGTTCGTTCGTGTACTTTACCATGATGAAAATGTTAAGTTTACTGAATAAATTGACAGTGACAGTTCGATGATTAGTGAAAGGGTGCGTTCACAAATTGAATTAAAAGTTGTCAAGTCCCTATTGGAAAACCCTTTATAACCCCTGTATACGTATTTCGACAACTAAGTTGTAATCATTAGCAGATAATTAAACAGTGTCACACGTGGAAAACTACGGCAAAATACCCGTACGAAAACAAATTCCGCACACGAACCGTACCGTTGAAAACCAAAACGCACTCTGCACATTTTGCCGTAGTGTTCCAGGTGCGACACTGTTTAATTATCTGCTGATGATGACAACTTAGTTATCGAAATACATATACAGAATACGAAAATTAATGTGGAAAGGGGTTATACATATATTGAATCAATTTTTAAACGGCAGTCGTCTGGAATAAATCAATCGTTGGTATTTGTATATCAAGATAGGCGTGTTTCGTTTATGTTAAAACTGCGCTATTATATACCAGGAGAATAATTATTAATAACTAAACATTTTCGCGATGGAAATTCAGCAGAACTAAGGATTTATTTGCTGTAAATTATTCAGAAAAACTTTCCTAGCACAAATACGATTTGTAATACCTCTAATGGTTGAGAAAAGCATTTACTTTAGTACGTAGTAAAAATAAGAGAGTTTCTGATCAAAATGTCAACGATTTAGAATTACACGTGTGTGCTTTGGTACATTTAAATTCTACTGTCATCTTTGCTCATGCATTTGGTATCAGTGCCACAACAGTTCAAAAGATTTTAAAAAATACCGGCCTTACAAAATATCAACAACATAAGACCTTATTCCCGACGATTCCGTATGGAATTTTATGAAGTAATGATTAATAAATATCATAATAACGAATTGTTGTTTTCATAATATTCTATTTACGGACGAAAAAACATTTCTGTATATTTAGACATACCTACGCGAACACAGTTTCCACAAAAGGTTAAGGTATGAGCACAAAATAAAAAAATCGGACCTTTCTTTTCAACGGCAAGTTAAATGGGAATAGCTACCTGGATTTACTAAGAAACAACGTTATCCCCGTTGCTGCAATGAATTTTCCTTCATTGGTCATAATTGGCTGTTCATAGGGCGCGTTGTGAGTTGGGTGCAAAACGCTTGCAATCAATTAAGACGGGACTGTTTAAAACCATGTAACATGTAGAACTAATTTAGAAGAATCTTTATAATGAGCATGCAATTTATATTTGTTAATTTTGGAATTATTTTTTATGTCTATTTGCTTATTTTTTGAATTTATTTTGAAATCGGTGCAGGTATTAGAATATATTTAATATATTTGTAAACGCTAAATAGTTTTAGGCAATGGAATTGAAATATGGTGTTAAAGTTGAGAAAGTATTATACTTGAGCTAAGAAGTATTTTGAAAGCTAGTTTTAAAAACAGGATGGAATCACGGGAGAAAAATTTACGTTTTATAATCACGATGTTAACATAGGAAGGTAAAAGTCCTATACTTTGATTTGACTTATTATTATATCCTTTGTATATTTTTTGTGTACAATCTTTGCCCGTATCTTCTGGGACAAAGTTTTTTCCGGATCCCGATCGAGATTGCGTCTGGTCGACGAACCCCCGCTACGCCATCAGCCGAGTCTGGGGCATCGAATTACCGAACGTTTAGTCGACGACGCCGTATTACAAAGAAAACTAAGTCGATTTAAGATAATCACATTTATTACTGAAGCGACAGACAGGCCGACCGAGTCCATTGCGATTGTCTGAATTAAGAATTAAAATTTACCGTCTCATGTCGAATAGAGCGGTACGAAGGAACTAAACCAAATCACAAAGTAACCATTACAGTTGTATATAAAATCTACAAATTACTGTCTGCGAAAACATTGAAAATAAAACACAATCGTTTATCCGAACTAACATGATAATGATATTGGGTATTACAGTTAAATCTGGACAACGGCGATTTTTTTTCTGATAAAACTTGTAAATAACACAAAAAACTGCAAATAATAAAACTCATAAACTCCTGATGCCTTCTTTGTAGTAGAAAATTAAAAGTTAGTAAAAACTTTTTTCTGTTATGTTAAGAAAAGAAATTACAAAACGTTTAAACGAGCGTAAATTCATAAATATATACATACAATCGTTGATGTATTATTTTGTTTTCTGTAATTTAAAACAAACGTTTTTTTATCGACCCTTATGAATATGCCAATTAAATTTTCTTGATGCGAAAGAACAGATGTTGCTATATCTTTTTTATATAGTAAATATATTTAACAATATCTGACTTTGAATTTATCATGTTATATTTGAGAATATTATATTATTTCTTATCACATGTATGTATTTGTAAATTAATATCTAGAAAAAAACTTACTTGAACTACGTTATTGTGGAGACAAAGTAAATGGTTGTAATACACGCACCTTATCACAGTAATAATAGATAACATTATTTTTGCCGAAACTAAATAAGTATTGGTCATGGCCAATTATTGTGTTATGGCACTAAAATACAAACTGTCAAGTTTAGCGATTGTCATTATGCAGGGATGCCAACTAATGATAAAACCCTTTGTGCAAGCTATTACCGCCAACCGAATTTTAACAATAAACTATATTTTCCGTGCAATTAAGTGTCATTTTGATAAGTTACACCCGTTATAGATACTTGGAGTACTTTAATGTAGTTTATTTTTAGATTGAGTTTTTGCGAAAGTCCTGTCACCGGGGCGCATAAGACGTCACAGTGCAAGAGCAATTGAATAATAATGAAATTTGGTTGCAGCAAAATGGTTACTCTTCACACAATACCCGTCTTATTAATAATTTTTTGAATACTATTTTTGAAGATAGACGGGTAAGCAATTCAGATCCTATTAAATGGCTAGCACCAAATGATTGCTTTCTGTGGCCATTCATACATAAATAATACCACATATTATTACAGATATCAATGTCCTTCGAATCGAGAGCAATTACGCGTAAGAATTATTGACAGTAATAGTGTAACTCCGGAAATATTAGTAAATGTCCGTAATTTTTATTCGGTTGAGTTACTGCTCGTCTCAAGAAGGTAGGTTACATGAGTATTTAGCATATAATGAATTTTTGTTCGAACTTCCTATCATTTTCAATTTGATTCAGTTCAATTCTATTTAAGAGCTAATATCTTTTTCTCATAATTAAATTCATTTTTCTTAAATATAAAATTTTATAAGTACATAGCAAATTATTTTTAAGCTTTAGAATTTCAAATTATTTAACTTTATACCATTAAAGAACCTTTTTTGTTTTTGTTTCAGTAAGTATTTAATATTGTTAATTTTTACAATTTTCGAAGTTTATTCCTTTTTTTATTATTCGTTTCTTATTTACTTTTTGTTATGAAGCTATGATGAAATTTCTCATTAGAACATATATTAATAATAATAATAATAATAATAATAATAATAATAATAATAATAATAATAATAATAATAATAATAATAATAATAATAATAATAATAATAATAATAATAATAATAATAATAATAATAATAATAATAATAATAATAATAATAATAATAATAATAATAATAATAATAATAATAATAATAATAATAATAATAATAATAATAATAATTATCTTTAATGCCCAACAGTTACATAGACCATTTACAGAACAGAAAATTGAAACAAAAATAGGTGCAGTTAATGTATTACAAATAAAAATAAGAATTAACAAAAAAATATACACACTTATAATAATGAAATCCAAGTCATACAAAAAAAAAACTGAACTAACAATAATAGATTCAAATTAACGGAACGGATCCTCGTATAATACATTAGCATTTCTGGACATATGTACTAATGGAGCCTTGTATAGAACATTGGTCTTGCCCTAGCTGTTGAATAGGTTGCCGATGACCTAGTGTCAAAACTAGGCACGAGGAAATCAACCTGGGACAAGAGCACAGAAGAACCAATAAAATTTATTAATTTAAAAAGAAAATCGCCATTAACTTTCTCCCTGCGTATACCGAGAGAACCAAAATTGTGCCTAGCAAGTAGACCCTCATACGTCGAACCAAAGGCGGGATAAAGACCATCAATCCTGTAGGATAAATATTTGAGGAACCTCTTTTGAACACGCTCCAGGAGTAATTGCTGGTAATGGTAAAGCGGGTACCACACAACTGGAGCATATTCCAATCTGGACCGGACAAGGGAACCGTAAAGCACCTTCAAAGTGTGCAAGCTACTAAAACCCCTGCAAGAACGAATAAGGAACCCAAGACCTCTGGAAGATGGTGTAGTTATGCTACTTATATGCTTAGAAAAGCTAAGATGCGAGGCGAACAAGACTCCAAGATCCTTGAATTTGTGTACTTTAGGTATAATGGATTGCCGCACATTGTAGTTATAGTAAAGCGGAGTATCACTTCTACTAAAAGAGAGCACAGCACATTTGTCGAGGTTGAGCTTTTTCTGATTGTGGGTACACCAATCGTTAATAATGCACAGATTAGATTGAAAATTATTACTGTCAAGTCAATTAACACTCTAAACAGTAGATCTTCAAACTTTCAAGAGTACAAAGACAAACGGTGACGATTCGAAAGGTCGGGCGCCTTCAATTTTTAAAAGAGTTGAAATTTTTATGCTTTTAAACCAAGAACCTTACGTAAAATAGGCCAAGTTGTGCCATACGATAAGCCAAGCTGTTGAGATCTACTTAGAGTCGATTCTTAACAGTTATCGCCTACGCTCTCAGCTTCCATCGCTACATTTTCATTACTACTTGCTGGATGTTGTCTATTTGATCACGTATTATCCGATAATGAAAATTGCGTTTCAAATTTTTCGATAGTATAGCGAATTGTGCGTTCGGTAGGCTGATTACATAGACCATAAGTTGCTCTAAGCTGACGAAATACATTTCTCGTGAGACACTTATTTTCATAATACCGCTAAATAATTTCCAGACGCTGTGCCAGACTTCCCATAATTAAAGGTCACATAATATTTAAAATAAGGTGAAAGTTTAACACGATTCATGCTTTATCTGTCAAAAAATCGCTATTGAAAAAGGTACATCATAATGAATCGCCCAATATTTTATCATATGTAACATATTTTGCCATAATTTAATTTTATTGTGGCGTTAGTTGTGTATTATTATTGTTGTTACACTCCTAAAAATTTCATTATACTAAGAATTATACGAATTCAATTTTAATAAATGAAACGTTCGAAATGTCTAAAGAACAGGAAATTATAGTAGATTATTCTGCAAGGATAAAGAGGGAAAAAAACACAAAATTAATGTCCTTCTGTGGCAGAAAATTAGCAATTACGAAAGCATTTTTAAAAGAGCATTTATCTTCGCTAATTTATCTTACCATTTACACTAATTATTCATGACATGTCCTTTACGGATCCCATTTTCATCTAATTGGAATCAACAGTGCGCATTTTACACGCTTACTAATTCATTACAAATGAAATTCCGCAGTCGTCTTGTATGCGTCCGTTGACTTCTAATCACCTACATCGCGAACGATCAATTCTCAATAAAACGACAGAACGGTAGGTCACGTTAAGGCATTTTGCCACATTTACTTTTGATGATTCAATGGGGCTACGCGCACGGTATACATACGTACACCTGACCAAAGATAAACGGAGATCGTTTGTCATTCGAAACGCTTGTCAACAAATGGACCCGAATCGAAAGCAATAATTTTCCCAGCGGATTCATGTGGACCGAACGTCAGTCAATCTAATTTCCTTGTGATATATGTCGCCAACAGTTCGAAAAATAATGCCATCAATTTCGATCCTATTTGTTTTCCTTATCCTGAAATGTTTATTTAGGATAATTTGTCGTGCAAAGCTCATAGTATTAGAAGAGGTTTAATGTCGCATTTTATATGAAATTTAGACAGACGCACAAAATATTCGTTAATATCGTAGATTATTTGTAGAATTTATTTACTCATAGTTTAGTCTTTGTAATAAATTTGTTCAGTTCCTGAGTTATTATAATCTGTATCCGAACTTCCAGAGGAACTTATGTAAAAAAGACTGCTAAAAAGGAATGTAATAAATTATTTTATGTTTTTGCTTACCTCTCATGTTCCATAGGATCAGGTGGTTTTATTTCTGGGAGTAACTTTTGGATACTCCGTAACTTTTTTTGGCTTAGATATTGCAATATGCATTGCTGATAAATATATTCATTCATTTTGCCTTCCAAGGCCGCGTTTTTGGCTGCGGAACTCATTCAATGGACATTCAGAAGTAATTCTCAGTCTGTCGACTATACGTGAGTTATCTTTCTAGTTTTGCATATAAAACTGGAATAAAACTGTAGATAGCTTTAAAAGACTCCACTGTTTTTCGAATTATTCTCCAGAAAGATTAATGCCCTTTTGCATGCGCTCGAACCAACTCTAGAAGTAGTTGTTCCACCCGTTTATTGGTACAGTCAGTGCGTTTTTGAAGGCATCTGATGGTCCAACAATTCGACGTTCTATTGCGCTAAAAATTCAATTTCCTTGCGTGCTGTGTGCAAATTTGCATTACCTCGGTAGAGGATGATTCGTCGTTCGGGGTTGGTTTTTCGAAGCTTAGCAATAACTCGTGGCAAACAAATTATTTTGTACTAATCGTCAGTAATAGTTCTTTGATTTTATAGAGGAATCGTTGCTGCATGACTTGCTTTCGAAATAAATGTCGCGACCATCGTTTTGAATGAATGACTTTTGTTAGATTTTCGTCACTTTGGAATACCCAAGCAAACGACTGGCGTTTATTTTTTGGCTCGTAATAGCAAATCCAAGATTCATCACTACTGACGATGTTGTACACGTTTTTAGTTTTTCCGATGTTGAAGCGATCTAGAGTTTTTTGACACCAATTCACCCTAGATGTTTTCTATTCTTCAGTCAACAAATGTTGTACCCAACGGCAAACTAATTTTATTACACACAATTCTTTATGCAAAATTTTTTTGGATTAAGGTCTTTGAAATCGACAATAATGCTTCAATCTGGCGATGTGTCACTTGTCGATTTTAATTGATAATCTTACGCACGACGTTTTCCTGAGTGACTGCCATTTTTGGTGAACCTGGTCTTGGATCGTCGCAAAGACTAATCCGTCCACCTTCGACTTCTTCATACCAACAAGAAATTGTTGATCGATGTGAAAATAGAAACCAACTCGGCGAGGCATTCTTGTTGAGATAACTGTTTTCGAAAATTACAGAAAATTATTCCGCGAAAATTTTCTCGGTTTAATTCCATTTTTCAACTAACTTGTTAATTTTGACAGTTCGATGTAGCTACAGTACTACACATAACGCACCGAAACATTGGATTAGGTTAACTAAAGTTGAAGGTTAATTTTTAGTACTGACATTTGATTAGTGACGCCCTCTACATCTCACTATGCAAAACTTAAGACGTCCCACGTATTAAATGCAAAACGATATGGGTCTATGCAACTATGACTTTTATTAGTCGAGTTACACAGTCTTCTAAATTAGTGGGAGGATCAATAAGATTTAATAATAGTAATAATATGAATAATACTAGTGTTAAGGGACATAATTACATCCAAATGGCATTATATTTCTTTAATCGACTAAATTACAGTTATTAAGCTTAAATTGGTTTATAGTTTCATAAGAAATGTAACAAAACATGCCTGTAAAATATTAAATTAGGTGTAGTAGAAAAGGAAGAAGCTAGAAAGCAGAAAGCAAAATCTACAAAATAGTATCTAAATGCAATATTTCACTGCCTATTATGCGAGACCTTTAGTTCACCAATAACCTGTTTATCAACTTTTATTTGAAATCAATAATATTGAGACCAAAATGACGTTGAAATAAGTCAGAGGTATGTACAAAAACCCTTTCTCTAACAAAGCATGAGGCTTGCGACACTATAAAGCTATCAATAAATTGAAACTATCTAGAATGAATTGTGCTTTAGAGGTTATGTAACTAGGTATGTTTACTAATACTGACTTATTGACAAAAGCACGAGTATGTATATATCTGCGTATTTGCAGAGGAATGGTTATGCATCTTAAAACTAGGAAGTAAATATACCTCCCTAAACTATAAATAAATCGAATATTAGTGTTCTGGTTTCTCTGAACTTCAGTTATATATTCGTTGTCCAAACACTGGCTGTACACGATATCGCAGTAGTCGAAACACGATAATATTAGAGAATTGTAAAACATATATCTGGGATTAACGGTCATGATTTTCTTGTTGCTATAGAATCATTTTTAAATGAAATACATTTCTGAACACGTTTATGAATACGAGCTCTAAACCTCAGAGTATTATCAATAAACAAATTCAAGTTTTCCAAATCTATCCCCATCCAGACCATGTTTGTGTTTAGAAAATAATATAATCCACGAGTTCAAATAGTTCGCACTTAACACACAAACTTAAGTTTATTAAATTAATATATTCAGGCAATTGAGAACACTAAAAGTATAGTACAACTGTTATCCACGTACAAGTACGGCGTGCAGTAACGCAAAGCCCCGAAGAAGTCTCCGGTATACAAAACGAAAAGTAATGGCTCGATAATGGATCTCTGTGGCGTACTAGAAACGTATACTTTATTGTACAGGCCATTTATTATACATGCAATAAAAATTCAGGCTAATATACCTTGGCCCTTTTTAAAATTTTTTGTCCTAACATTATTTTTGGAAAGGTGGTTTATTTCGAAAATACAGGACGTAAGAAGTTTAAATATTTTTTTATTTAATAATGTACCCTGAGCCATTACAAAAAATGTCCAGAAATTCGTTTTTGTTTTCAACAACATTCTGATTACAAAGTAACATTAAAAAAAAGATAATATTTACAATCACATAAAGTTAGTGCACGCAAAACAACCTTGTTGTTTTTGAAAGAGTTCGGCTGTCAATTACGATAGGAAAAGATTGGAAGCATGCTTCTTAGTTGGTAATCAGTTTCATCATTTTGGTAGATTAAGAATCTGTAAATGTAATGGTAAGTTATAAAGTATTCTTTTCGAAAACATATATCGCCTTGTATCTTTGAAAACTGTCTCTTAAAATCACCCGAGAACAAAAGATCTTAAAATAGCCCAAGTAATAACCACTGAATTTTTGCCGTATGTTCAGTAAACAATGTGTATATTATTGATAGTGGCGCTTAGGCGCTTGCCCTTAATATAGGATCTGAATAACTTACAACTATTAATATCGAAGCCAAAATAGCTAAGTTGATCAATAAGGTTGATATATAACCCCTTTCCACATTAACTTTGTAAATTCTGTATACGCATTTCGACAACCAAGTTGTCATCATCAGCAGATAATTTCAAAGTGTCGCACCTGGCAAAACACGGCGAAAAACAACCGCACGAAAATCAAACTCCGTACGCGATCCACACCGTTCAAAACCAAGATGTACACTGTGTAATTTATTATATAGTTCGTCTTTTTTCCCTACTTAATGTCAGAGGACGAACTATATAATAAATTACAGGCAGGCACTTGACTGTCTTGACCGGAATTCCCCCTTTTTTCAATGTAGTGCATGTTAGTTTAAGTAAGAATAATTTTAAAAATCTTGTGAAACAAACACAGTGTACATCTTGGTTTTGAACGGTGTGGATCGCGTACGGAGTTTGATTTTCGTGCGGTTGTTTTTCGCCGTGTTTTGCCAGGTGCGACACTTTGAAATTATCTGCTGATGATGACAACTTGGTTGTCGAAATGCGTATACAGAATTTACAAAGTTAATGTGGAAAGGGGTTATATATCAACCTTATTGATCAAGTCAATCAACCACAGGCTCCATCAAATTCAACTAAAATAGCTAAGCTTTACAATTATTATATTATGATCCATCCTCCATCCTTCGAATGCTTCGGAGTAGCTCAGAAGTGGTAATGTTAGAATTTGTTCCTGTCTAACATCATCGCAGTAGTGTAAACACGATAAGATCAAAGAATTGTAAAACATTTCTCTGGGATTAATGGTCATGATTTTCTTGTTGCTATACAATCATTTTTATATGAAATGGATTTCTGAATACTGTTACAGTGCTACCTGCTTCTGGGTTTCCGGGCTGGAACCGCGTCACTATTATATCTGTCGACGTTTCGTACCCATTTGTATGGGACATCTTCAAGGCTGAACTACTGCACTGAAACTTTCAGTCGACAAATATAATAGTGACGCGGTTCCAGCCCGGAAACCCAGAAGCAGGTAGCATGGACCACGACCGCGGAAGTCTACGTACCAAATTTACTGTTACAGTGCTTCGGCACTGCAGGTTCTTAATTGGTTGATAGTGGAAAAAGAAACTACTAGACTGGAGGTAATGGTGTAGTGTTTATTTCAAATACTAAACATAAATAGTACATATAAATTCGTTCGTTGACCTAGTTTCTAAAACAAATTCCACAAAAAGGAAAAGAATATTTTAATATCTGAGCTAGCACGTACTCGTACTTGGTAACATGAACTAATGTGCACATAAAAGATTACTCCTGTATATATTATATCTATGGTTTACAAGCTGTATCATTAATACCAAGGACAAAACTTTACATATTGTAACCTAAACTACACGTGTTTCTTAATGTGTTTACGACGAAATGTATGTTATAAAATATGTTAAATCGGTCTGACCTGTTCGTGTGGCTTTTCGATAGTTCCCCGCGTCGGTGAGTGAGACGATGCTTGGCCGTAAAGGGGCGAAACTCCATGGGAGAAAGAACCAAGAAGAAAGAACCCTATAGAGCACAATTCTATAAACACAAGCATTTTGAAGAAACCAGAGACATACCTGTAGATGTTATTCAGGGCTTTTCTATGTGAACCACGTTCGAATTTGTGGACGACGCTTTTTCGATAAATTAATATGATTTTGTTTTATTCCAATATCGGTGATATTTATTCAACACTTACTATTTCGTATTCTGAATATTTCTTATATCCCTCTAACTGAGGTGCCCCGGCTCGAGTATTAAGCGACCGCCTTTTTAAACGCCTGGTTCTATTCTGTTTAATCTGGTCAGGCAAATAACGAGGAGAGGCAAAGAGGAACCTTTCAGAACATTCGGGAATAAGTCTAATCGACGTAGAATTTTACGCGCACCTGCAACTCAACTATCGATGCGGCGAAAGTGAATCAACATAAGGATGACATCATTGCTAGGTTTATAGCAACAATAAAGGACTATTGAAATAACTGCATTTTACTATGTGCAATATTGACCCTTAACATAATTGAATAAATACCGAATATGCGAAAGTTACATTATAAGAACTGAATAGAAATGAAATACTAACAACGCATTTGAACACATATGATTTTAACAAAAATACGAACATTATACAGAGTTTTCGCAAATGAAACAAATAATTTAGACGAAGTAAATTAAGGCAATTGACAACACTAAAAGTATAGAAAAACTGTCATCCGTGTACGAGTACGGCGCGCAGCAACGCAAAGCGCCGAAGACGTCTGCGGTATACAAAACGAAAAGCAATGGTTCGATAATTGATCCCTGTGGTGCACTAGAAACGTATAATTTATTGTACAGGCTGTTTATTATACGTGCAGTAAAAATTCAGGCTAATACACCTTGGATACATTTTTTATATAAGATTTTTTATCCTAAGATTATTTTTAGAAAGATGGTTTTTCGAAGATACAGGACGTAAGAGGTTTAAATATCATTTTAAATAATAATGTACCCTGAGCTATTACAGGAAATGTCCAGAAATTCGTTTTCATGTTTTTAACAATATTCCGATTACAAGATAACATTAAAAAAATAGATAATATTTACTACCACATAAAGTTAGTACATGCAAAACAACCTTGTTGTTTTCGAAAGAGTTCGGCTGTCAATTAGGAAAAAATGGGAAGTATACTTCCTAGTTGGTAAGAGGTCGGTTTCATCATTTTTTGTAGATTAAGAATCTGTAAACGTAATAGTAAGTTATAAAGTATTCTTTTCGAAAACATATCGCCATGTGTCTTCGAAAATCATCCGAGAACAAAAAATCTTAAAATAGTTCAACTCCCGGACCTTTGCTCTATGCTAAGTAAACAACATTTATATTATTGATAGAGGCACTTTGACGCTTGCCCAAATGCAGAATCTGAACATTTTATAAGTATTAATATCTAAGCCAAAATAGCTAAGCCTCACAATTATTTTATCATGATCCATAGTGCTGAATGCTTCGGAGCAACTCAGAAGTATTCATGTTAGAATTTCATCCTAACACAGAGACTGTGTCATTAAAGATTTCGATAAGTGTGTTTGTGTCATGGTTTGCCTTAAAATAAAACTGACATTTTGGAGACACACATATTAACTATAAACAATGCCGAGTCTACAGGGCAGCGCTTTTTTCATAATCGTTGACAACACTTATAAGTCGTAAATCAGCAAAACCGCACGGATTGTTGCGAAGCAGATATACGACCGACTATTTCCAAGTATCGGGAACCATACATGTGATATCACACCTGTTTAGTAGTATGCGCCCAGATTTTTCAATGCATATATAAGAAATGTTCCTTAAAATGCTTGTGTAGTGTGACGTCCTTGTGGAATAGCTATTGCCTAGGTGGAAAAATTTTAATGTTTTTTTTAAGTTACTGTCTTAAGGAGTACAGGAGAAGTTACTGTTTTAAAACAGAAAGAAATCTAGCGCAATTATTGATGGTTAAGTGTTGTCAATGATACTCACTTCTTGACTTTGCTTAAGTTTCGCGTTCCATAGTTTTTCAGCATTTCTTTTGATATATTTTATGTGAATACTAGAATTGTACCATCAAAATTTACCTATAGCTTCTGTAACTTCCAGGTTTAATATTGTTCGACGATACCTAATTTTGATTTATTTTGTTCAAATCTTAAGAATTTAAACTCTTGTTAATTTCTAAACACTTTGACAACTGATAATTTACATGGTTGTGCATGTTAAAATGTTTATTCTATTTACATTATCCTGCAATTAGCTTTTGTAGGCTATTGTATAGTCAATAACTATCTAAGTAAATAAACGAAACATAAACGGTTAGTTAGGTGTAGGAATTCACTTATCTAGCGTCAATTCCAGCACACTAGCATAGTTTGCATATAAAAGAGTTACGGGAAAACCGTCGCGACAAACTTTAGATAAACCGCCCATTAAGTAGGAACATCGCCGTGAAATATTAGTGTGTTAGTATTATAGCATCTCATGCCAAGAATGAATACCCCAGTAGACTCTAAATTATGCGATTATCTTCTAGAAGACGATGAGTGTATGAAACATATCTTAATCAGCATAAATCAGAGCATAGCTGTATATTACGGTAATGTGAACATAACTTTAAATTAGGATGTAGCACGTTACGTCCTTTCACGTGGTAAACTGTCGTTGTTTTGTTGGCGCAATGCACTTGATAACTCCTGGAAGCATTATAATAATCTTTAGGTGACAAGGGTGAGAAATATATTACAGTTTCATCGACATCAACACTGTAACGCGTCATAATAAAATCAGGTAAAGTTCCAACATAAATTTAAATTCCTTTCCTATTACATTCGTTTACGTATGTATGTTATGTATATACAATATGTACACATTAAGTTGATCGGATAGTTTTTCATTTTTCACAGCATAGAGGCAATAATTATTACATATACAAAGTGTACTAGGAAAGTTTTGCAATACAGCTTTGTTTATTTAACTTTTTCAAAGTAATTCCCTCTACACTCAATACACCTCTCCATCCTCCGAAACCAATGTTTAAACCAGTTTTGCCAAGTTTCACTAGGGAGTAAAGCACACTCGTTGTCCCAAGCGCGCAGAAGGTCCTCATCACTGGCCCTTTTAGCTTCATTTTCACATGCGGGAACAGTGAAAAGTCGCAGGGAGCAAGATCTGGACTGTAGGGAGAGTGCTCGAGAAGTTTAAATCCTGTCGTGGTCAAATATTCGGTGCAGGCTTTGGCGCGGTGAGCTGGAACACTATCGTGATGGAGGAAACAGGTGTCCATTATTGACTTTGTCCGCAGGTTCTTCATAGATCCAATGGCGTTTAGGCAGGCACCGTTCAGTATATCACTTAGCTGTGACTGTCTTCTGTGTATCTAAAACGACGCGTTCCACAATTCCACTCGATTTGAAAAATACAGCATATCATTTTCTTCTTTACACATAGGAATTTTCTGACAACTACGGGTGTTCTCATCATCAAAGACCTAAACTTTGTTTTGAACTTTGGTCGGCACATCGTAATAGAACAGCCAAGTTTCGTCACCTGTCACGATGTGATTAACTTTTTTAGCATCTCCCGGCACCAAGTCACACGTCGTGCCATCTGCTCTTTAGTCAGTCGATGCTGCACCCAGAGAGAATAAAGTTTCTTCACGTGCAAATGATCATGCAGAATCGAACGAATTGCTGGTGCATTTAGGCCTAAAGTACCCTCTATCTGTTGAGGGTCACTCGCCTGTCCTCGCCAAGCATTTTTCTCACAGTAGTAACGTTTTCCTCCGTAACTGACGTTCGTGACCTTCTCGGCCTCTCAGCATCCTCCACAGCTAAATTTCCCCGTTGGCATTCTCTATACCACCTGAGTATCAATGTGCGGTGTGGACAAACATCACCTAGTGCAAGAGTTATTTCTTCGAAGCACTGGTCTATGTTTAAACCACGCACTAAATTATACCGCAAAACTGCCCTTATCTCATTTCGTGACCACGATGCCATCGCAAGCACTTTATACTCTCACTGTTAATGACTAACTGAGCCCTTCGACATAGGGCGGCAGCTACTATGCACGTATGAACATGTCTCAACATGTAGCAACAAACGGCTTTCTACGAGTCATTGTTGCGTCATATTGTAAAACTTTCCTAGTACCCTTTGTACTCGTAATAGCAATAGTAATAATAGGTTTGTTCGCGGAATGGATTTCTGACAAGTCCCTGACTGATCCAACACCGATTTCGGATTGGTATTGTGCGCGTGCGTGATTTGGGATTGGTTAGGAATTTGTTTACTCCGCGAACGGTATTTAGACACATTTTTACAGCTGATGTAAACAATGCATGAAAATAACCTAACTTTTAACCAACGTCGTTGAGCAAACCTTGCTGCAGTGAAAATGAATGAAATAGGTTAGTTGTACATAAAAATATAGTTTTTCGAATAAAAATTTTTAAAGCACGTTTTATTTTCTAGAACTAGATATGTCCGAATTTTTAGAAATCCCGGAAAACGTGGAGGGCAATGAATTATACCGTTTTACCCACGCCCACACGTTATTGTTGTTAGACCTGTATAAAAAATACAGAAAGCAAGTAGGTACCTTACAATTAAAAAGTTTAAAAAGAATGTTTGAAGAAATTGCAAAGGAGTTAAAAATACAAATAGGGAAGAACATAACTCCTTCAAGCTGTGAAAATAGATGGAGGGCATTGGAAAGGGCGTACAAAAAATACATATTAAATAATAATGCCACAGGTCGAGGTAGGAAAGAGTTTGAATATGCCGATATTATGCACGAGATTTTAGGAAAGAAAAAAAATATCTTTCCAGAACCTTTTCATTCAATTAAATACGTAGGTTATGTTAGTTTACAAAATCATTTGCACACAACTAATAAAGTTTATAATACGCATGCGTCTGAAAGTTGTCCAAGTTGTCCGCGCTAAAATCCTCGGATCGTTCTGATCTGTTAGGGATTGATCCGGTACCATTACCTCAAGCACCGCGAACGACTAACTTGCTATCAGAAACCGGGATATTTCGCACCGCGAACATCCAATATTGCAGTGCGCATGCGTATCTGTACGGGATTAATCCCGGACCATCTCCGCGAACAAACCTAATATTAGCCTTATAACTTCTATCGTCCAACGATATACAGTTACAAAATAAATAAAAGAAGTACACATATTGCTGTATATTTTGCACTAAGCTTTCACATGGAAATAATTATGCAATATGCAATAAATTAAAATGTACAGAAAATATGGTGAGAAATTTAAATCACATATTATGCACTTTTGTACATCATTTTATTATGTACAATCTTTAGAATTTTAATAAAAACGTTACATCTATGTATACATAAATGTACATACATTACATTACAAAGAAGTTTCACTTAATTCTAAAAGGGATACGTATGACAAAATGTTAATTACCTTGTTTCAAATCTAAATAGTACAATGTGTGTTCCAATGTGTCTCAAAAACTTTAGGTTTACTTTATTTTGGGGCTTGTATTCCACAATCTCATTAAAAAATAAATCATTTAACGAAACACTTTCGTTTATATATAGTTCTTAAAGTTCACTAATGAATAACTGAGCCCATCGACATGGTGCGGCGGCTACTATGCACGTATGAACATATCTCAACTTGCAGCAACAAGCAGCTTCCTACGATTCATTGTTGCGTCATTTTGCAAAACTTTCCTAGTACCCTTTGTACATCTTAATGGTTTTAATGTCAAACATGTGAACTGGATTAAGTTATAATTACCAAAGATAGGTAACTTGAATCTTAGTCTTAAAATCTATGAAATCCAATAGCAGGAGATTGGAGACATTGGAGATCCTTCATAATGGTACCAGATTTGCGGGGTTTTGGTGAAATCTAAGTAATGTTAAGGACTTTAGATACTCATTTCTTTATCTATTATTGTAGGCTATATTTAGTTTTTCCATTTTATGAATATACATTAACTGGGCTCACTCGCTACAAATTAGTCATGTTAATTATCCTCATTCATATTTAAATTATGTGTACATATCTAAAACTAAATATATGAAACCAAGGTCTGCGTAATGTGCTAGTTGGCAATATTATGCACGTTTATGCGTCGATAACATACTGCTGATGCGAGGGTCCTACAGTAAATTTTGGTGTCAGCGCGAGCTTTTATCGTCTTCAGATCGCTAAATTCACAAACTCCTCTGCTTGTTGCATTACATTCACATAAAACGCAATGTTGACTAGTTGCTCATTTGTATATACACTCCGCGCAACATGAATAGGACCAACTGCATATATGACATTTGTAGTTGGTATAAACATGGTAGCGCGCTGGAATTGTTATTTTCGAAAATAAGAGGGTTGATAAAAAGATGTATGTAGGTACCAAATATAATTTTTGTAAAAGTCAGTGCAAATGTACGTTACTAATGACAATAAGTAGCGTAATTAAACGCCACTTGAATACGACCAATCTACAAAATAAAAGATTCGTTTGCAATAACAAAATACTTTATTGTTCAATAATGAGTACTTTTGCCATTATTTCTTATAACCTCAAATAGTCGGGATGGAATGGAATTATACAGGGTTCTCAAGTAGTCAACGGGAAGTTCCGCCCAACTTCGTTTCAGCGCCTGCTCTAGTTCGTCAGCGCAACTGAATTGGGTAGCATTGGAGTACAATTTACGCGACAACCATCCCCAAACATTTTCTATGATGTTCAGGTCGGGGGAGAGCGATGGCCAATCGAGAACCTCCATGCCTTGTTCTTGAAACCAGCGTCGAACAATGCGCGCGGTGTGAATACTGGCATTATCCTGTTGGAAAATAAATGGCCCACCTGCCATAACGTTGTAAAATTTGTCTTTCACCTGTTGCAGCAGCTGGACGTACTTTTCCGAATTCTGTCTGCCCTTCACTATTACTAAATCAACAGGTCCGTTATAGGAAACAGCTCCCCATACCATGATTGAACCAACATCGGCTCGCCTTCGTGACTGAATCACTTCATCTTTACGTAAATCGTGGAAATAATAAGAAAACCCATCCGGGCCATCTAAATTAAACTTCTTCTCGTCACTGAAAATAACAGTTTGCCATTCTCTTGTCCACCCCATTTTTGCTTGAGCAAACTGAAGACGTGCAGTGCGCTGAAATTTCCTTAAAGGAGGCCGTCGTTTAATTTTCAAACGTTTTAAATGCGGACAGGTCTTCAGTAACTTCTGTACAGTTCTTACCGATGCATTCGTTCCAACGTTATTCGCGATTTGTCTTGCCGTTAATGCCGAATTCGATGCTTCGCGTAATATGGCTCGACGTTCTCTCTTAGTTGTAACGGATGTTGTTCGCCCTTTAAAACGTTTTCCATAATTCTCGGGATCCCTAATGAAATTGTTCACAACCTGGTGTGATTGACTTATTTTCTTTGCAGTAGCCCTTGAGGAATACCCTTCTTGATGGAACGCTTTAATTTTTCCAATTTCTTCCATACTTAAGCACTTCTGTCGTCCCACCGTTGCACAATACCCTTAATTACAGATGTTTGTTTATCCGGATACACGTTGTAACTCGACACTCATCCGGTAGCTTACTATTAAATACTGGTCGTATCCAACCGGCGCGGTGCATTTTATATGTATGTGGTACTTACGTCACCCAATGCATAACGTTAGGCACTATTGCGCAATAATGCGTATTATTTGCCATATCATACCATTACAAACTTGCATTGTATTTTTAGTAAATGAATTGTTTTTCAAACCATCGAAAGCTTGCAACAAGTCGAGTGGTCCTATTCATGTTGCGCGGAGTGTATATATA
The DNA here is from genome assembly GCA_031893035.1 of Dermolepida albohirtum. Classification (NCBI taxonomy): domain Eukaryota; kingdom Metazoa; phylum Arthropoda; class Insecta; order Coleoptera; family Scarabaeidae; genus Dermolepida; species Dermolepida albohirtum. The sequence goes on along the minus strand of JAVIWB010000183.1, from coordinate 90,417 downwards.
TATATATATATATACGGAGGTTGCAGTCTGGAACAATACAGGAAGCAAATAACCTATAATAGAGAGATCAAGAATGTCGGTGGGTCGATGTGGGTGTATATATATATATCTATACACCCACATCGGCTTTATATATTATATATATAGCTACCACTACAATGCGAAGAAGAAATTGTTGAACGAGAACATGAATGCAACGGTCGTTTCGTCTATATTAAGATTCATCAGGTAGACTCGCCAATGGCTTCATAAAATATGAAATAAGTAATTGAGAAAATTAGACGTCTTAATCAGGGGTTAAGATCTAATTTTCCCAATACTTACTTTATATTTCATCTTATGTGGCCATTGGCGATAATAGTTGCTGAATAAGAACTTAGTCTCTCTGATGAGTCTTAATATAGACGAAGCGGTCTTTGCATTCACGTTGTCGTTCACCAACCACTTCTTCGTATTTAACTGGCTTTATTAAACCGATTTAATTCACAAGTCATTTGGCAGTTATTATAGATAGAAGGCTGTCCTAACTGCACTGTCAGACAAAACTTATTTAACTTTTTAAGCAGAGATGGGGATCTAATCTTCTCAATTATTTATTTTATACACAAATATATATATACATATGAGCAGGACCGTTGTCTCAACGTTTTAACCAGAAAAAGTCAAGAAAACAGGAATAAACGCAAGAACCTTGAGTGATGAAACAAAAAACTGTATAATTCCTCGGCAAAATTCGTCTAGATATCCCAAATTTTATGGCCTTCCAAAAACACACAAAACCGATGTACCTTCGTCCTCCACCCGATTGCAAGTTTTATAGGATTAACCAACTAGCCCTAGCGCGATACTTGACACAAGATTACCAGACACACCGAACAAATGACATTCTACGTGGAGAATGTGGATCACTTAGTCGATTTAATAAAAAACATACACATACGAAGGTGCATCGAGTTTTTCTGGATCACCAATTATTGTCAACATTTTTATGGCGAACTTCGAAACAAAGGTGTGGACCTACGTGGACAAACTGAACTTGTATGTGCGGTATATCGTGATTTGCATACATGGCATGAAGATTAAATTTGCAGTGGAGGTAGAAAATGATGGAGAACTATATTTTCTGGACGTGCTGGTCATAACAAAAGAAAATGGGACACATCGCATATCGGCAACCTACATACACGAACAGATACTTAAAAGTACCACACTATTATCTGGCACAACCCGTAGTAAAAACGGTAGTTCTATTATCCGAACGATTAATAGGCGCAAAATACAGACGAAGAAAGAGCAAGTATGAAAACGCTCTTCTCTCAAACGGATAGTCAAAATCATAAATCAAATCAGGGATAACTGCAGTAAATCAAACACGGAAAAAGAAGAGTTCATAATATCAAACACAGAAAATCAAGAGTTCATATCTAGAGTACAAGTAAACTCAACCGCATATTAAGAAGGCACGACATTTACCGTATTTACTACACATGGAAAGATAGTCAACGAAACAAGTAACGTGAAAGACATAATTTCTCTAAAAGATCAGAGCGTGTACAAGATTTCTTGCTTGGAGTGTAGTAAATCCTATATGGGCAGGTAAATATACGAATCAATGATGGAAGAGAAGAACCTAGAAACGCACTTGTTAAGAAAGAACCAATATCGTTAGCACAACATAGGACATTTTATCGAATTTATTAACACTAAGGTTTAAGTAAAGAGCGAAAACTTAGCCAAAAGAACTATAAATGAAGTGATTGGGATAGAAGGGAGACCTAACTGTCTAAATACACGTAACGATGGGAAACGCCTGCTATATACATGGAAGCCTCCTAGTTGACAGACAGAATTCTCAAGCGAAGGGAGCAATCCCCATTCAATTATACGAACCGACTGTAATTTGCATTAACATTGGGAACAATTACACGTAGCCGGGTGCACGCGATCTCAGTAAGCCAACATTCCTTCCAATGCAGCAACGTACAAGTAGAGGCACTACTAGGCATAGATTAGATCTTCAGTTTTAGCGAGCGACAGACCAGCTCCAAAAGATGATGAATGCGATCTTGTTGAAACGTGTAAAGCACGATTCGTTCCAGGATACAATTCACGCGGTCTAGAACCCAAGAAAATATACCTTCACCATACGTCTGCGAAAACATCAAGAATAATATATATATATATATATATATATATATATATATATATTCATACACATATAAATATGTATGTACATATAGGGTTTTTTGGAGAGCTTGAGAACTTAAAATGATAATACGAGACAGAAATATTGTTGGAATGAAATTTGTTTTATTATAATCTGCTAGATAATTTCATGCCATTTATTTTTTGATGATTTACGACGGCTACGAGTTACATGGTCCATTCGGTCAGTCCAATTTTTGACTACTTTTTCCAATAAATCTGTTGCTGAGTGCTGGTTTGTCGGCATAAACCAATGACTTAACATAACCCCATAAAAACTAATCCGCGAACGCACAAACGAGGGTGCCAGTGAACAGGACCACTTCCGGAATTGAAGTTGTCGCCAAATTGATTTTGTAATAAATTGATTGTTAAGCGCGCTGTATGGCGAGTTGCGCCGTCTTGTTGGAAGCAAATGTCGTCGATGATTAGCTGATTGATTTTTGGAAACAAAAATTCAGTCTGCATGGCTCGATAGCGCTCGCCATTCACCGTAACGGCAGCTCCTTCCGCATTTCGAAAGAAGTAAGGACCGATGATGCCGCACCAAACAGTCAATTTTAATGCATGTAATGGTGACTCGTTAACTGCTTGAGGATTGTCTTCGCTCCAAATACGGCAATTTTGCTTATTGTCGTAGCCATTTAACCAGAAATGAGCTTCATCACTAAACACAATTCTTTGATAAAAATGTTCATCTTCGGCCAGTTTCAAATGAGCGCAATCAGCGAAAATGCGACGCAAACGATGGTCGTTTGGCTTTAATTCTTACACGAGCTGTATTTTATAGGCACGTAAGCCAAGATCCTTACGTAAAATTTTCCACATAGTCGAAGGACAAAGGCCAACATGATGAGAACGACGACGAATAGACATTTCGGCTTCTTCTTCAATACTCCGCGCTACGGCAGCAATATTCTCTTTGGAACGCACATTTATTTGTCTTGTTGATGGTTTTGAATCGAGAAGAGTAAAATTTATTGCGAAAACGATCAATAACTGCACGAATTGCTTGCTTACTAGGCCAATTACGAGTATATTGACCGTAAAATGGACGAAGTGCTCTATGAACTTCGCCGACAGATTTATTTTTGTCAAAGTAAATTTCCACAATTTGGGAGCATTGATCTAGCGTTAAACGATTCATGATGACTTTCCAAATCTTACTAAACAGAAATGTCGTTACAGTTTGACATTATCAGCTGTCATACCACAATTATCGATATCGATAGTTCTCATGCAGTTTAAAAAACACCTATTATATAGTTTTCATAGCAGTGGAAGCACAAACTTTTAGAAAGTCCTTATCATTGATTCTTGTTAAAGAATTAGACATCTTGCTAACTGTTTGTATAAACATTTACTGTTGGAACAGTTCAAGTATAAAATAAATCATATCTTGGTTGCTTGAGCAAGAACTTGTGAATGATCCTCAATCCTAATTAGCCCTAAATAATTGCAGTTACGATTGATTTTTTATGCTAAACCTTACTAAGTCTTTGGAGACGCTTTCGTTAAATTATGCCCGTCTTGCAATCCAGAAAAAAATTAAATAGTGTATCTTAAGTTTATACGCTTTATTGTTAGCAAAATTGTAAATAATTCAAGAAATAAGAGAGTGCAAAAAGAATGAGGTAAATTAGCCGGAAGAAGTATGAATGATAGAAACAGACACGTCATTTATTAACTTAGCAATTATTTGAAAAGGATTTTCAGTCGTAAAGTCTAGTATTACTTGCTCACGACTGCAGGTGACGTTTCATGTTTCCAGGAAGTTTGTTGAAGAACTCGAGTCGCTAGTCATTTATGTTTTCTGAGAAATTCACAGAAAGTTGTTATGTCTAATGCAATGTTAATTTTCTTACTTTGATGAAACAACATTTACTAACTCAAATTATTTTCAGTTACGTAAACGTTTACAATCTTGTGTGTAATATAATATAACGAAAATCCATCAAACTGAGATTATAATTTAAAGAACTTCGCGAGAGTAAATATCAACACACTGCAACCTAGTATCTTTTAGAAATACATTTCTTCTTGTTATAATCGTTTTAAAACGATCGATAAGAAGATTTGTAGTCCAAAGTTGTGGGGTTATGAGAGCTCAAATTATTTAAATATGTCGTTAGGGTCAATTTCCTAATATATAATATGTAAAACGGGGATATTTAGACACTAAGCATGGGTAACGAGCGAAACAACGACGTACATATACCAGCTGTTGCTAGTCAAAAGAGAATACATCGTAAAGAATCAGAAAGGCGTGCAATAAGCACCACAATACAGTATGAATAAGTAGCAATAAGCAATATATTTTATGTTATTGTCTTTAAACATTTACATACGAGAGAATTTTTAATAATCGGAATTTGCTCATTTAAACATCTACAATACAGCGTAAGTCTTCAAAGTCTTGTTTTTAAATGATGTTCGTCGTGTCACAAAAATGTTCTTGTATAGAGACAATGATCATTCATCGTGCACTAAGGTAATATTATCGCAATTAAAATGCTCTTTGAACTGAGTTAACGTATCTGTGGAAGAAGTATTACTCATTTAATCTGGCAAAATCTGATTTTTTTCGCAATACATTACGAAACTTTTCTAGGGCACAAGCACTTACTTCATCACTTAAAGTACATAGCAATGTTTGTACTTCATTCACTACTTTCATTTGATCCACTAATGGAGTATTTTGCAATTCTTTTATAGCATTTGCTGGTACAATGTAATGAGTACGAATAGTTTGTAAAAACGTGTAAAAACCGGGACTATTACATTTAATCTGGCTTCCTTTGATAGCCATTGATTCTTTTGAGTTGAACTGTAATGTACGATTTCGTAGTGAGAAAACTTTTTGAATAATAATACGTAAGAATTGTTTGTGGTGGTTCTTGTATACAAGGACAGTGTTTGTGATATTCGCGTATTCATTTCGTAGATTTCAAGAAAGTTTTTTGGTGCTGCTTATTAAACCATCTACAACTAAGTATTTTTTTCGAATAGTTTCTGCGATCAGATGTAATATAATAACAGTCACGTTACATCTAGTGAAGTGGAACATTCACGTTTAAGGGAATATCTCAGAAAGTACTGACGAGCAGGCATGTGTAACAAACATCACTATTTGATTTGTCGTCAATTCAAAATTTTGTAGTGTACTTGGTATCACACTGTGAATAGCTTCGCCGGTATACTTTGACAACCTTTTACTAACTAATAAAAGTCCCTGTGTACGTACAATGATATTCAGAAAATAATTTTTCTACAATCTGCAGTCTTATCATAGTTTAACTTCGGTTTTTTAGTTTTTGGAACAGATTTGATACTGGCCTTCGTTTCTTCGCGCTCAAAATGTAAATAGTTTTTTAACGCAAGAGTGCTTAGCAACGCGACTTCTGCATTGTATGTACTCCAAAAATGATGGAACGATTTCATCTCTGCCATCCTAATGGATTATATTCTATATGTTTGTATCTTTGTGTGCTTACTTGTCTAACGCAATCTCTGAAACATTAAAACACCATCGTATCTTAGGTCTGAAAATTGTTATATAAGTTTATTTACACGCACAGCAGCCTGTTATTATTCCATTTGGCATTCATAATTACGCTACAATGCAATACCAAATATCTATCGTTATAAATGTTATAAAAACTCGTACGTACCTAAACTTGCCATATTCTACAATACGTCCGACATATGTCGGTGGCAGCTTTGGCTAGCTGAAGACATCCCTACTACCTTCTCTCACCACTCATATATGGTGTCTAAATATCTTCGCTTTAATAATATGTAAATTTATTTTCTTAAAGTTTATATATTATAAGAGACAAATTCAAACACATTCTTTGAAAAATATGAAAATTACTTTAAATAGAAAATGTAAGGAGAAAATATGAGCTGATTATTATACCAGAAAAATTTGAAACGCACAAAAAAGTATAAACTACTGGCAGAAAGGACAAAATTTGGAAGAAGTACATATAATAAATAATAATAATAATATTTTATTTCAAAAACCAAGTATACATAATATCAGAACATATAAAAATAGCGGCTCAAACATATTACACATACCATACGCTAGAAATACGTCACTAAAAAGAAAAGGAAATACTATAAATTTCTACATAAAAAGTCATTTAAACTGTAACAGTTTATCGCAAGCAAGTACTGCTTAAGATTATTTTTAAAATTGGGGAAGTTATTGATACTTCTAATATTATGAGGTAAGTTATTATATAGTTTGCAGCCCATAAAATATGTACCTTTTTGGAACACAGTTTTAGAATGAGAAGTAGGCAGTAGATAATGTTCGGCTCTTGTTTCATATTTGTGCTTTACATGCCCATTCGAAATTGCCTCCTTGTGCTTAAACACGAAGCAAAGAAGGTCCAGTATATAAATATCGTAAAAAGTTAGAAGCGAATCCTTTCTAAAGCGTTCTCTGCACGAGTCCCTGTAGCCCATCACAAAGATAATTCTGAGGGCCCGTTTCTGCAAATGAAGCACTCTAACTACTTCCGGCGACACACCCCAGTATATCACCCCATATCTCATAGAAGACACGAAATTGGCGTGATAGAACGCTAGTAGAGTACTCCGATTGCACGTTTTGCGGAGCCGCTTCAGGGTGAAACACACCTTAGCCAAGGTACTGCACACGCTATCAATATGAGTGGCCCACTTTAGGTTTTTCCTAACAGTCACACCCAGGATTCTCGCAGAAGAAACGCAATCGAAGGTCTCATTATTTATTAATACCTGAGGTAGATGCTTAATTTTATTATGAAAGTAAACCAATTTGGTTTTGTTCTTATTGAGGCTTAACTCATTGAACATCATCCAGTCATTAATTTTAGTGAAAGTGTCGCTTGCCAGATCACAAAGACCCCCCACCCCAGAAGACCTGACAACCACACTCACATCATCTGCATAAAGAACGACACGCTCCACATTTTGTAGCGTGTTCGGCAGATCATTCACATAAACTAGAAATAGTGTTGATCCAAGGATTGAACCCTGGAAAAATATTGGTTCTCACTTGGGGAAGGTTATTGTGGATAACTGACCAAGCATATTTTGTTTTATTAAACGATGTTCTTATTAGTGCTTCATTCATATCGTATTGTTTTTTGTGTAGGAAGTCTTTGTAATATTTTTCATAATGCTTAAATTCTTCTTTGAATACGGGATACTGCGCACTAAATTCTTTTAGGAACAGCATGTTGTTTTTCACCTGAAAAATATCTGAGGCAACCCAAGATGCTGTTGATTGCCCGCCTAAACTACATTTTAGTACGGGAAAACAATAACTATGGTAGTACGAAAAGATATTTAGAAAATTTTTAAACGCTTGATCGGGGCAATCACATTCATATACGCTGAGCCATGATTCTTTTGCTAGCATGTCTACAAACAATTTTGACGAACTGTAAGAATATTTGTGCCTGTAAATGTAATCCTTCACATGATCTGTGCAAGATATCATCACTCTTATAATTTGACTGTGGTGGTCGGATAAGTTGTTATCTATACAGGAAACTGTGAAGTATTGACTAGGGAAATTTACCAAAAAATTGTCTAAACAGGTAGCCGAATCCCCACAAACACGAGTAGGTTGATTCGCTGCCCAAAATAGGTTATAAACACTGCACAAGTCTTTAATCTGTTCACGCATTGAGGAAGGAACAAGAAAATCTACATTAAAATCACCGCCCACAACAATGGGAATGCTTTCATCATCCATGCTGTCCAAAATCTGCGATAGATTTTCCAAAAACACATTGTAGTCTGATTTTGGAGGCCGATAAAGCACTAAGATTTTAATAGAGTGTGTTGTCTGGAGTTCCACCGCGCACACCTCCAAAACATTTTTTAGGTTGTAACGGGACACATCTACCAGTTTACACTTAATGTCAGGTCCAGTATAGATGCCTACACCTCCATGCTCGTCAGCATCACGGCAACTGCATGCAGACATCCGATACCCCCTCACCCTTATTAGTTGTATCTGGTCAAGCGATAGCCAATATTCACTTAAAAGTAGCACTTGAATGTTGTGTTCGTCTAGCACAACATTCAGTTCGGCTAGTTTATTTGTCATAGATCTGATGTTTTGATGCATAATTTTAAAACTCATTAAAGTTTCACCGGTTTTTTTACTATGTTTTTAGACGTTGAAAATAGTTCTGGCTTTTTCTGTTTAACTTTTTGCTTCCCAACGGCAAATTCCTGTTTGTTGGATGGTAAAATTGTGTTTGTTTCCTTATTATTACCAATAATTTCCGGATTCCTATTATTAGGATTATTCGTTAATAATCTAATTAGATCAATGTTAGTTTGAGTGTTTCAATTTCAGTTTTAAAATCACATATCTTGTTGTTCAAATTTACATACTCAGCACTCACTATATTTTTAATTAGCAAACTAAACTCCTCACTTTTCAAATAAGTAAGTACTTTGTCGCATTTCTCGCCGGTAGATCTTAGATCAGGTGGCATTGTATTTGTTTTAAATCGGTAAGTTCTAGCAAGAAAACCCGAAAGATATCAGCGATGTGTTTACACATCAATCGCACGACATAAGCATATTCTCTTTTAAATATTTCTATTGATTAAGTTAATTAAATATCTTAAGAATCTAAATTATTTTATCTTTATTCAGGTGCTCGTTATACATTCGCAAGAGAAGATGTCACATATGCTGATATTTTACAGCGATCAAAATTTCTTACTAACTTGAAGGAACGGGATTCTTAGGATCTTGAAAGCCGTCTTAACTAGAATGTCTCTAAATTAATTGATTTTTTTCATTTCGTACCATACTATTGGTTTTAATATGTAGTTATTAGGTAAATAATAAATATTTTGGTGTTGTTAATAACTTATTACGGATTTTAGTACAAAAGAAAACATTTTTAATTGAAATTTTTGTATTGCGTGCTTTAGTATGACTGATTTATGTATTTTCTTCTATAACTTATCGGGATATCTCTCCTCTTTCATTGCTTTTTTAAAATAATGTCGATATTTTTGGCTTAAATATATATTTAAACGTCTTAATACTTAAATATTATATAAATAGTTATGCGAATTTTAAAATTAAATCGTTTGCATTTTTAGAATATACATAAGTTTAGAATTGGAAATGTTTTTTAATTAAGATTTTGAAATTTGAATAATCTTTAACTACCATATCATAGATTGCTTATCATTTAATATACTGTTTAAATGCTGCACAAATACACGAAAAGAAAATTAAATATTTTGAAATAAAATATGACTTTTAGTAATAATTACCAAAATAGATTTGAAATACATTTTAGGCTAGGACCTTATTGAATATTAGTGGTTATTGTTCAATTTACAACTAATAAACAAATCTATTACACGTACATATACATTTATATGTATGCATGAATGTATTCAATGTTGTAATCTGAATTTAGATTTCAACATCACAATGTATAATTGTTTATCTATATTTTGTATATTGATTTTGTTGCATGCAGTGTGAGTGATATTAAAACATATATCTTTACGTGTATATTATTATAAAATAATATAGTAGATAAAGTAAACACGAGAGTAGCAGATAAAATAAACGTGAACATATTTAAGTATTGTGTGACATTTTCCATTGGAAAGGCTCGGCACAGTATCTACAAATTATGCAGCTCTATTTCAAAAATCGGAACGCCGGTACAGTATTTTTAAAATCAGTGTTCCACGAGAAATGTGTTTTGTGTGCTTAGAGCAACTTATGGTCTATGTAATCGCGCCACCGAAGGCAGAATTCGCTCTACCATTGAAAAACTTGAATAGCAATTTTCATTACTGGATAATACGCGACTAAATGGACCACTTCCAGCAAGTGGAATTATCGGTCCGTATTTCTTCGAAAATGGAGACGGCCGCAACGTAACTGTGAATAGCGTCCGTTATCACGTTATGATAACGGACTATTTGCTGCCTAAAATTAAATCCCGTGATCTCAACGACGTTACAACATGACGGCGCTACTTGCCGCACAGCCCGTAAAGGCATGGCTTTATTGCAAGAACAATTTGGCGAATATTTCATTTCACGTAATGGACCTGTACAATGGCCGCCTAGATCATGTTATAACACAGATTTTTTCCTTTGAGGCTGCCCAAAGTGCAAAGTCTGCATGGATAAGCCAGATTAGGAAATTGGAGGCCAACGTTACTCGCATTATTCGCCAATTTCCACTTGAAACGCACGAACGCGTCATCGAAAATTGGAACTTAAGAGTAGATCATGTTAGGCGAAGTTACGACCAACATTTAATGGAAATAATTTTTAAAAAATAAATGTCAAGAATGGTTCTTTTGTATGATAATAAAGAATGCTCGATGAAATTGAAGTTTTTATTTCTTTTTTATTTTTGAAGAAAGTACCTCCATAGAATTACCCCTCATAATTATTTTATGTTATGTATATGTATGTATGAGTATAAATAAGATTGTAATTAATCTGGTTTATAGTGTGAATGAATATGCATTGATTTCAATTAATTGTTGTATTAGTAATAAAGTCATGTATACAACAAGATAATGAAAAGTAAAATATATATTTGAATCATAAAAAATTTCAATGATTTGGTAAAATGTCATGTCAATGTTTTAAGGCTTATATTATGCAATACTAGGATAATTTCCTTTCTAATTAATGTAAATAGTATTATTCGAATCTAATCGAAGTTGCTATAATTGCAAATGTTGAATCCGAAGAGAAAATGTGACGTTAATACTGTCCAAAGTTATCAATGTAACAGAGAATTATAGTAGAAAATTAAAAAAGGTAGTTTGTTTTCCAAAATATTCTTTTGTTGTTATTTTGGTTAATTTTGTTACTTTGTAGTTGTAGATTATTTTAGTAAATATTTTTTTTATTTAAAAAACTATTGTTTGTTTATTTATCCAAGAAAAGAAATAATTCACTGAGAAATTTAATTTAGTAAGATTTTAAAAAGGTAATTTGTTTTATTACTGACATCATTAAAGTTTTACACTTAGAAATTCCTACATACATTTATTTGGATTTCTATGTCAATAATAAGCGTGTTTCAAATTTCGCGTTTTTTTTTAAAGAATAAATAAAACACATAATTTGCATTCACTTTGAAAAACTTTTTATTGGTAATTGAAGTATCAGTTATGGCATTTATATGCGAAAAATAATATCTACCAAATAGCGTCCTTTTGCAGCTCCACAGACGTCCACTCTTTTGTTAAAATTTTCAATGACATTTTGACAGAATTGAGGCTCTGTCTCACCAATGACACGAATAATTTCAACTTTCAAAGCAGGAATTAATTGTGGCTTGTTTCTATAAACCTGACTCTTCACATAACCCCAAAGAAAACAGTCTAACGGTGTCAAATCACATGATCTTGGTGGCTAATTAACATCACCGTTTCTTAAGAATACACGTCCAGGAAATTTTTCTTTCAATATATCAATTGATTCGTGTGCAAGGTGAGGTGTAGCGCCATCCCGTTTAAACCACATATCGTCTAGATCAATATTTATTAATTCAAACCACAAAAATTCGGTTATCATCCGACGATATCGATTACCATTGACAGTTATAGCTTTACCATAATGCACACCAAACAGTAACTCACCAGCAGCATTTAGAAAGTAAGGTCCAATTACAACACCTGACCATAATGCACACCAAACAGTAACTCGTTCAGGATGCATAGGTTTCTCATGAATAATTCGCGTATTTTCCTCACCCCAGATACGGCAATTTTGTTTATTAACATAGCTACCAAGTTCAAAATGTGCCTCATCGGAAAACATTATTTTCTGAGAAAAATCAGGTGGTTGTTCATTGGTGAAATTGACAAATGAACGACGTATTAGATGACCTAATGGCTTCAGTTCCTGTGTTATTTGATCCTTATATGCCTTCAGAGCTAAATCCTTGTGTAGAATACACCATGTTGTTGATCCACTAAGTCCAAGTTGTTGTGAGCGTCGTCTAATGGACATTTCAGGATCTTCAGCAACACTTTCACGAAACGAACCAATGTTTTCTTGTGAACGACCACTACGACTGTATTTTTACTGTTTTGATCTTCCATGGAACCGTTCTCTTGAAATTTTTTTCATAATTCGACCAATAGTGCTTTTTGATGTACGATTATGTTAACCATAAAGTTCACCTAATTTTCTAAAAACTCTTTTCACAGAACGCTGATTTTCATCAAATAATTCAACAATTTGAACGCGTTGTTGTACCGTGTACGAAGCCATTTTTATAAACGTCATAGATCACACTTTTTGAATGTCCTCATACCCAGACAAATTCAGTACGCCATCTATATTTTATTTATTATTAAAAAAAAACCGCGCAATTTGTGACAACCTTTACATTTATTTATAATTACATTGTTGTGGTTATTTTTTCAAAACAATTCTAACTGTCGAGGAATTCACGATACCTCGAGATCAAGAATAAATATACTCTATTAAGGAGTGGAATCAATAAAACAAAATAAGTGTAAATTTTCACTTATTATTATATATATTTAAAGTATTAATTCTTTATATTTTAAGCAATATAAAATTAAACCAAATTATTGAAATATACATACCAAGATAAATTTTGATGTTGCTACAAAAGTATTCACTTTACATTGATTCATTTCATTATTTAATATAACAAATTGTAACAATACACATACTTGTCCTGTTTGTACCAATTGTCTCTTACCTAATTGGATAAATAGATTAATAGAATTTCAAAGTTTTCTATAAAATTTAAATTAGACTTTTGAAATATATTTTATTAAAAAGACATTAAATACGTTATCCAATTTGTTGGTTGACTGATTTATTATATTTAATTCTAACATAATGTGCTAGATAGTCATGTGATATTTTACTATAATCAAGAAAAGTTCTGGACAACATTTTGTTAAATGTTAGACGAAATGTGTCGGTTTTTACATATTAAAAAAAAGTTTTAATATGGAGCAGCAGGTGTAATATACGTTACTTTTATCTTCGCGAATTATAATATATATGTACATACTACAATATATCGTCAAACAAATGGATCACAATAAAACACCAACTCCTAATCCATGACCGCAAAAACCAGATTCACGCGTAAAATTTATATCCCCAAAAGAAAGGATTTTGTATGTGTATGTAGTTACTGAACGTAATGTAACCACGGTGTTAGAAATGTCCGCAATTAAAAATGTTCTCGCATTCCTCACGTTAAAACACCTGCTCTATCCGAATCTGAAACGACGGTTCGCCTCTTTTCTGAGTGTTCCACGAGTTGTCGTCTCGGTAGAATAGAAGCCTCTCTTTCCAGTTCACGGGAGTGATTAATATTAGGCGTACCGCGTATCCCGAACTGAAGGATCCAATCCCTTTGAAGCAATAATTCTTCGCCGGCAAGACGAACTTTGAACATGGTGTAAAGTGAAGGAAACTGGGTTAGTGAACATCGATGGATGGCGGGTGGGTAGGGTTTCGAAAATAACGCACCAGAGACAAGTATATTCAGTTAACGGAAGTCAGAGATCTTGGTATAACCACGACTTCTATATTTTCATTGTTTGCGAATATTGTAGGCGCACAGAGAAATCGTTGAATAGTAATATAGAAAGAAATATTTATCATTTTTTAGAAATAATAAAACAGTGGATGTATGATACTGTGTAGCTGTTACTAAAGTATATAAAAAATTAATGTTAAGAGTAAAGTAAATATCAGATCTATCGTAAAAGAAGTCTTACGGCAGGGTGACCCTCTTCACATTTTTGTTTAATTTTGTACTCGAATCTTTTATGACGAAAGGCGAAATACAAATGGAAAAACGTAATATTCGAGAAGTAATCAGTAAATACTTTCGCCGCTGGTATGCTTATTTTGACGCGAACAAGCCTAAATTGGAAAGAATTGTAGAAAACTTGAGAAAAGAAGAAGAAAAGTGGAAAATAAAAAAAATTGTTGGTATACTTTATAAATATTATTAGAATAAACAAGAACATTTTGAAGTTGAACAGACCTTGCACAACATGTCACGGATCCTGTGATACAGTACGCGAACGACACATTTCTATGTAGAGATAAAAACGAACGACTAGAAGTAAGGGCCCATAAAACACTATTGGTAGCCATGGTATGGTTCCCAACAAGCTCAATAAGCTAATGCTCAATGACACCAAAACGGTAAAAATGGCTTTCACTTCTACACGAAATAAGACTCCCGCAAACGCAGGGTCTGTGAAGATATTGGGGATATATGTATATGGACACCAGACTTGCGTGGAAACATGAAGTTGACGTTCTATTGAAAAAGCTCTCGTGTGCAATTTATGCTATACGCAGAATGAGAATAATCACAAATAAAGAAGCGGCGACAATAGCCTATCATGCACTTTTCCATTCGCGAATGAGCAATAGTATTCAATTAGGGGGCGACTCGGTCCATGCAAATAACATTCTTATTTTGCAAAAGAAGGCAATATATTCAATAGAACACGTTCAGCAAATGACACATTGCAGACCACAATTTATAAAAAATAAAATAATGTCCATGGCATGTACATACGTACATATATACATAAACAATTGTTGCGCACTAAAAAAGAGGCACCTGGACAAAAGAGAAAAGGAGAGGGAAGCTCAATACAGCTCAATAATAATTTGCCTTAATCTGATTCTCACGTAGACAGAGATCAACAACGCACACCTGTAGCTCATCTATCGATGCAAGCGAGAGTCAGACAGATAACCAGTATGATTCATTCGGCTGACCTAAAGATATAATAAACAAGAAGCTTCCGAATCTAATAAGTTGACAAAAAATACGCATAAACTAAATGCAATATTTACAATAAAATAAAGGATTATATGAGAATATACCAATGCGACATTTGAGAAAACTGAATTGAAGTAAAACGTTACACTAGCTACATATGAACATACATAAACAACAAAATACAGGGGTACACAGGGTTCTTGAAAAATGAAATAAAATATATATATGATAGAAATCGAATCGTAACACACTCTTAAAGTAATGCCCATGCCAGATGATGAAAAAATTACTATTTAATATGTTCATAAACGATCTCTCTCAACGTTTAATTTGTAAAGCCTTAGCATACGCCGACGACTTAAAGATATTCTCTAATGTAACTGCTAATGCTGACTGCCAGATTATGCAACATAATCTTGATATAATCAATTATCGGTGTGTACAGAATGATATAACTGTTAATGGTGATAAGTGTGTTGTGGTCACCTATCCTAAGATTAATAATCCCATTATTTGACAACGCTACCATCTTAAGAAAATCGGGGATTGAGAATCTTGGGTCATGTTTAACCCCAGACTGGAGTTTACGGATCACATCACTGCGGTATATGCTTCGGCATCTGGACCTCTGGATTTCCTAATGCGTTCCTGTCGGCAGTTCAATAATATTGATGCTCTCAATGCTATATATTATGCATTCGTTCGTACTAGGCTGGAATATGTCTCGGTGGTCTGGTATTTTTGCTATATATATATATATATATATATATATATATAAGCGTCTATTTCTGGAGAGAATCCAGAAAAGATTTTTGAAGTATTTATCCTACCGTCTTGATGGTACCCCACCGCGGGAGGTAGATTACGAAGGCCTACTGGAAAGGCATAACTTCCAATCCTTGTCTTGCTGAAAGGATGTTGCAAGTGCCAAGTTCCTTACTGAATTGGTTAATAGTGGTGTAGAAGCTCCGTCATTGTTGGTTCAAGTTTGTTTACTGAAACCACCTCATGCCACTAGATCTCGCAATTCGTTTGTTGCTCCGAGAGCTAGGACTATGGTCTCCTGGCGGCACCGCTTGCTCATATGTGCAGGAACGCTAACTGAATGTGTCCTGATCCCTTTTTTGGGGAAATAAATTCTTTATTCGGGTGTTGGTCCATTTTTATCCTGAAAATGTTTATTTACTTCTGCTTATACTGTACTTACTATATGGGATTTGTTCTATAAATGGCTTGTTCTGTTGGACAATAAAGAATATTATTATTATTATAAAAAAAGATGGATGGGTTTATTGTACATGCCAAACATATCTATTCCGTCTATGAATTTAGCATTAATGTTAAGGGTGTAAAACGTTCTTTTAATTTCCAGAGTAGAAGGATGTAACATTTTTTGGGATAACAAATTTCGTGCTTCATTTTATTTATTTTAGGCATGCGATTAAACTATAACTTTTCACTAACAAACTTTATATAAAAATAGAATAACCATGTGGTATTGTAAGTGCAAATATATTTCAGAAAAGAATATATTTGTAATAATTTTCTATTTTTCACCTTATTTGTGTTCCTACAATGCACGTGACGTCTCTACTAAATGCGCGTTACCGGATTACAAGTCGTGCATTTGGCCATAACAATATATGCATGGCGCATTATCTATGCGCAAGGCAAATGGAACGAGGTAAACTCAGGCAGATGTGTTCATTTTACATTTCGATTACTTTGTCAATTCACGTTCTTAGAGTGGTGATTGAAAGAGAGGCGTTTCGTTCAAGGAGCACGTAGACGCTGTAAAGCTTTTTGCGTGTACAGTCACTTTTCTGCAGGCGATAAATAAGAGAGCAAGACTCTTACATTTCCTTGTACGTTGTTCTTATTTTTCATGAACAACAGTATCTTTAAAAAACGAACATTTTAGTGTCCTTATTTAATTTATTATCTGTTATTTTAGTGGTCAATAATAAGATATTAAAAAACATAGTCAACGTAAGCTCAAAAGATTGGTTCAAATAAACGAAGAATAGAAATAACTAAAGAAAAGACGTAAATATAATAGAAATATATATAATATAAAAATGATATCCATAATATCTAGTCGTTTTCCAATCGAATTCATAAAAGTTCTAGGAAACTTTATAATCTGATCTGTTAAATACAAGAGAGAAAGAGTTTGACATTTTAAAAAGGATCATAATTCTTTAAATGGAATTTCAACCATTACGTGTATAAACAGTGAGTAGCAAAAACAAAGAATAAAATTTATATTTGTTTTTCTCTCGCCATCTTGCTAGCTTCGACGTTACCAACTAATTTTTTTTTCATTGTAAGACTATCTTTTCGTATTAGAAATGAATAAATGCTCTTTAAATTATTATACGGAGAGTATTTAATATTTATGCTGCCGGCTCTTGTCACTTGCTAGTTTGCCAATCATAATTCACGCTGTAGCTTTCAATAAACTTGCTTAGATTTGCTATATCTACAGTATCTGGTAATTAAATTAGCCCAGGTCTCAGTTATGGTGAATAATATGTCTTAAATACATATTATTGTACTCTTCCAATAAGATAAATGTACATATTTCTTAAATATACAGACTGTTAGACTCCAATGGACATATATTTATTTATTTCATTCCCAGTATTAAGTTTCAAGGTCGTTATTCCATTACCGAACTCATAATATTTACCGGCGCTAGCTAGATTCTAGAAAGGTGAAGGTGTGGTATCATGCGTTTATAGAAGTAAAATTTATTCAGAATTGTTGGAACCCACGAAAAGTATCTTTGGGATAACGTACTTGCTATTTTTGTCCAGTGTCTTACAATTAGATTAATGCTGCTGGTATACTATATATTTATAAAACCAAACGCGCCATGGCAAGACGAAAGTAAGAAAAAATTAGAGTAGAAATTTTATTAGGGATTGGTTTGAATTCTCAAAGCGAAGTTGCTAGAAAAGTAAAAGTTTTATGCCTCGCAGTGGCAAGAACTGACACTTATCAAAGAAAATTTGTTCTCAACAACAAGTGGCCGATAACATTGTTACCGATCATGCAAAGCCACTAAAAGGGAGGATACAATAATTATTAACATTGCTTTTCAAAGCAGATAAGCTTTTATTAGAGAATTCTTACATCTTCTGCAGTCCTTTAAAATAGAAGTACCAGAGTGGACATTGCGAATTCGATTATACGTTGCAAGATTAAAATGTCTCCGAGCTACAACATCGCGTTTAATCAAAGCAACGAATAAAGGTCGTCTACAATGGGTCAAGATGCATCAACATTTTACTGTTAGAGAATGGAGAAAAGAACTTGTATAAAATTATATCGCAGGCATTTTAAAAATATTTTCTTATATTACGTGTTAGATACTGTTGTTAATCTCTCAATCACAGACTATGTTCAGTGACGAGTCACTACTCGAAGCGTTTAGAGTAATTTTAAAATTTGTAAGACACATTCAGAACATTACAGAAAGGAATTTGTAGTGCAAAGTGACAAAACCTGCCCCAGCTGTCTTTATATGGTCAAGCATTACTGGATCTGGGACAGGGCTTCTGTATTTTGTCGAAGAGCCAGTGAACCATTAAGAATAGAAAAATGTAATAGAAACTATTTTAGTACGACAAAATCTGTCCAGAATGTCTTTCGCAATTTCATTATACTAGTATTGCCCTGGCATTGCAATTCAACGGACGTCAATCTAGTCGAGAATATTTGAATTGTTCTTAAATATATTGTTTAGTCGTCCCCAAATCCCAATTTAAACATTTTAAAGAAAGTATTAAAAAAGCCTGCAATCAAAATAGAAAATTGCAAAGCACTTTAAAAATCAGTATCGACAGCATGCTGAGGTGAATACAAACTGCCATTCAAGCAAAGGGAAGTTTGACCAAATAATAAAACAAATATATCCTACAGTTATGAATATGTGCTAAAATCTATACTAGCATATCTAATATAGAAGTATACGTTCAAAATTTCATGTGTTTAGATTTTATGTCGTTAAAGCTTTAAAATTGTAGAGTGGGCTAATTTACTTACAAAGTAATGTATATTGCAAACCTTCTCTGCGGAAGGCAACAAAAATATAAAAAAAACCAACAAATAATCGTGACAATAACTCTGATTAAGATGAGTCTCAACTAGTTATAGCAATAACTATCCGCGTAGGACTCAAATTAACGTGAATGCCAGGCTCTGAGTTACTGTTTTCAATATGAGGAGACCTATAAAGATTTAACCAAAAACTAAACACAATTGTCAATTAAAAATTTCCTCACCAAATTTAATAGTCAGTGAAAGTCATGACAGTAATTAAACTTTCGTTAAAGTTTCTAAAGAGCTTATGTTTCTTTCTTCTATGTGTAAAATTAATTACATACTTATACTTTCACATATTTTTCATTTCATAAATTTATTATTTTCATGCTTTTCAATGCATCCTACTTTTATTTGAAATTAAAATAAAATAATGAAATATGCAGATGTTGGTTTGTTCTCGATTTACATAGTTTTGCAATATCTATTCAATGGAGGGAGATACACTACCGTTCAGAAGTATTTGGGAACCCATAGATTTGGAATAAATCATTAAAAGCATCAGTGACAAAGTGAACAAATATTTATTATTTACATATATATAGCTAATTATATATTTTGTAGTAGAATTACGTATTATATCTAAACTTGCGATTAGTTTATCTCCTTTGTTTTTCATAAAGGCAGCACATAATCGCGGCACTCTAGCAATTAGTTTTATCAAGGTATCTGGTATCATCCAGACCGATGCTTCTTACAGCTTCTTCCAGAAATCGGTCTCCGATGTTGGTATTGCTTTCCGGACCTCTTGATCAAGTTCCTCTCACAATAAATCTATGGTGTTGAAATCGGGGCTTTGGAGAGGCCACTCCATAATTTTAATGGATTCGTCTGTTCCCAAGTGTTGCAAATAGTCTTTATATAATTCAGATGTATGCTTCAGGTCATTATCTTATACAAAATTGGGACCCAAAAGTCTTAATCCTGAAGGAATACCATTGTTCTCTAAAATGTTTCGTTACTGTCTTTCCTTTAATATTCCCCCGACCTTTACAATATTACCTACGACCGCACACCAAAATAACTCCAGATAATCACAGAACCACCGCCATGATTAACCGTAGGAACAATACATTATCCTGCCGCAAGCTCATCTGTAGACCTCCAAACGAAAACACGTCTTCTTGAACTGAAAATCTGGAATTTTTGCTCATCGGGCCACGAGACTTTACTCCACTGTTCAACTGTCCAATGCTGGTGTTCACGAGCCCAGTTTAAGCGTTTCCGTTTATTCTTTATATGCAATAACGGTTTTTTTATCGCAATTAGTCCATGCAAACCTGCTTTGTACAAGCGACGTTTGGCTGTAGTTAGGCTTATTGACTTTCGACGGCCTGCATTGATTTCAGCAGTGACTTCTGGGGCTGTTTTCCATCGATTTCTTTTGGTAGTTGCCATTATTGCGCCATTTCTAGCTGAAGTTGTCGCTCTGGGTCTCTCACTTCGTGATTTATTCATAAAACTGTCACTTTCTCTGTATTTTTTGACGATATAGTCTACGATGGTATTATTTAACTTTAATTGTTTCGCAATTTTCCGATTGACTACAAGTTTGATGGTGTGTAATTATAAGAACACGCGTTTCTATGTTTAACTCTTTTCTTGTCGGCATATTTAACAGTCTTAAACAACAGCAGTCGCACAGCTTTATTTCACAGCAAATATAGGAACGTAATTGTGGACAATTTCAATAATCTACCCTGAAACTTATCCAAGGTAACTAAAACATCATTACTAAAAGTACCTTTAACAGCAAAACAATTACAAGAACTTCGAGAAACTTTTATTGCAGTAACGCCCTGTAGTGGCAATAACTAATTTAATTTTATTGCAGATAAAGTAATTTACATAATGTTACTTATTTGCATTTGTGTAAATTTCTGTAAATTTAATGCATTCTCTATACTTATTCAATTTTGCAAGAATGAATTTCCTAGAAGCTATGTTGTATAAATAGTTTTATAAAATATGGGTGCCCAAATACTTTTGAACGGTAGCGTATGGTATATAATGATATTAAAGGTATTCGCATAAGTTACCTTATTTATTTTAAATATTTCTTTCCAGAGTTTGGTACTTTTGGAAATACAATTTTAATATATAACTAAATGTTTTACATTAATCAACATCCAATCAAATATACTTATACACATGTTAAAATAATTTCCGATGCGATAAGTTAATTAATTTGTAATAAATGTAGTTTATGTCCTTTTAATTATTCAAATTTCGAATACAAATAAATTCACATATAACGCAAAGGACATAAATGAAATTATTGGAATATTTAAAAGTTAATTAACTTAAAAATAAAACAACTAAATAAACGGATAAACTGAGGTAAACGATTCAATAACACCAAATTTGTTTAAGTAGTAAAGTTTTTAATAAACCAGAAGAATGTGTTTTGTCCAACTTTCCTAACTTATTGTATTTATGTTTATTGAATATTGTATAAAATATCATGCCCTTAGAATTCTGCATTGTACGTTAGAATTAAGTTTACTTTAATGGTTTCAAGAAGCCTCAGTATAATGAAATAATGGTAATGTACATTAATTAATTAAAACAAAAATAAATTTGTGAAAATCTTCAAAATCGGTGTATTTATAAATTTATTCTAGAAAAATTCTTTTTTTAAAATTTATCACATTGAAAAATTGATACCCTATGTAATTCATTAATTACGTTATACGAGGGTGGTCCCATAGGTACCCGGCCTTACCTAGAGACGGCGGTAGTTGTTTGAAAATTATCACTGTATTAGAAAGCACACAATCTATAAAGTATATGTTTCAAGTTTGAAGACCCCACGTTATTTAGTATTTGTTTGGCAGGCATCAATAATGAACGTTTTCAGGGAATTTGTAAAAATGGAGAAAATTGGTCATCGTTACGTGATACTTTTATATGAAAGACCTCAACCCAATCGATATAGAAACTGAACCGAATTCTACTCTGGGTGTATCTGTTCCTTCGTCTAAAACAGTGAAATATTGTGTACCAGAGTTTAAACGAGGCCGCACGAGCTGCCAAGACGAGCTTCGCAGAGGTCGATCAAATGAGGTGACGACTCCAGAAATGGTGTAGAAAATCTACAAAGCGGTACTGGATGATAGTCGACTGAAAGTGCACGAGATAGCAGATATAGTAGGCATTTCAAAAAGTGCGGTACATCGTATATTATTTGAAAATTTGGACACGAGAAAGCTGTGTGCAAGAAGACTCGAGCAAAAAGCAGTGTCGTGAAGATGTTTCAATTGAGTGTTTAGCGAAGTTTCGCAGCATCGAGGCAGAAATTTTGTGCGGTTTTATAACAATGGATCAAACATGGGTTCATCACTTCACACCCGAGACAAAAGAACAATCAAAACAGTGAACTCAAAAGGGAGAACCGTCTTCAAAGAAGGCGAAGACCGTTTCATCTGCGCGTGGAATAATTTTCATTAACAAAAACTATCAACGGCCAGTACTATGCGAACTTGTTGCAACGTTTGAAAGTGTTTCATCAAGACAATGCACCAGTTCACAAGTCCGTTATTGCAATGGCGAAAATTAATGAACTAAAGTTTGAATTGCTACCTCATGCACCCTATTCGCTAGAATTAGCCCCCTCGGATTACTTTCGGTTCCCAAACTTGAAAAAATGGCTCGGTGGTCAAAGATTTTCCAACGATGATGAAGTGATGTCAGCAATTAATGGATATTTTGAGGAGCAAGACAGTTCTTATAATAAAAAGGGTACCGAGATTATTGAACATCGCTGGGAAAAGTATATAGAGCTTAAAGGAGATTATGTTGAAAAATAAATATATTTCTTTCCATAATTTTTGTGTTTTACTTATTGGGTCGAGTACTTCTGGGACCACTGTCATATGTACAATGAAATGAAGCCACGAGATGTGTTACAGTTAGATATATGGAATCATTTTTGAAATTTATGTAAACACATTTTCTGCGTTTCGTTTATCATTTATTAGATCACAATTATCCCTAAACTTGGTGTTGGTATATCATCGAAACAAATCGCCTTCCTGAAAATAATCCGAGGAAAAATAGTCCAAGGAATAATCCCCGAAATTTTGTAGTTTTTATTTTAGACTGTTTATTGATACAATAACATCTAGTTAATGCAAATATGACAAAAAATACAACATACATACAACAGTTCATATTCCAGATTCATTAATAAGGGAAAGTCTTATTCTCTGGTTGGTTTTTTATCATGATTTTGAACTTGGGAAATTTTCGACTTACTTTGCTTTTTTTAATAAAAAGATATGAAAGCAATTGAAGCTAGAAAAAGTTTCGTGAAGTGTATAAAGAAGATATTCACAGAGCGCCAGTGCCAAAACTCGCTTGCAAAATTTCTGGAATTTCGATGTTAATAGTACACGTCATTCTGAAAAATTAGTTGAAGCTAATGAGAACAAAATAAAGATTCGATTGAGTCAAACTGACAAAGAAAAAATGTCAGAAATTGCTACGAAATTAAATTTACCGACATTGATCTTTCGTGATCATTTGCCTCGCACCATTGACGTCTATGATTTGTATTTAAAACGTGAAGAAAATGAATATGAAAAATAGATTTTCACAACAATCTCGAACAATACAAACGATCATATTGCAGGAAAGGTACGCTGGCTCAATACGCATCGAAAGTTGATATTCCAAAAAAAAGTAGTTCTCTCTGTTTAAGGGGATTCCGAGGAAACTATAATTTTTGAGCCTCTACCAGATAATTTCGTAATTAAATCGCAAATACATCACCGCCAATTGGATGAATTTAGTGATTTCTTGAAACCGATGTGCCTAGAATTGATTAAGGATGTTTTTGTTTCTTACCATAATAGTGTCATGATTTTTACAAGTCTGGTGACACCACTGAAACTGTATAGTTTAGAGGATATGTACACCCACCATCTTAGCTACATTTTGCGGCGTCTAATTACTACTTATTACTACCTTTACATAATTCTCTAAATGAAAAAGCATTTAATACCAATGAAGGTGTCAATAATGATTAACTTCAATTTTTTTAAAAATAAAGATTACAAGTTTTACCAGTAGAGAATCACATTATTTTGAGAAAGGTGGCAAAGTGTATTGGGACAAAATAGTCATTTTATAATTGAATAAAATACTTGTATGCTATAAATGAAAACTTGTTAATTTTCATGAAAAAAATTAAATTCCTTAATGAACAAATTATACCTCCTATAAAAATATTAATGCAATGTGGGCTAGAACACATAAAGAAAAGGTTGCTATATCCGCGAAACATTTAATGTATTTAATTTAAACCTTCCGAAATCGAATTAGGAACATGCATGGAAGATGACATCAAATACTTCGAATTAAATGAGCTTTCCCATTCCTAAAACTAAATACGAAGAAATTAAGCACGCACTGGGGTTTGATTTAATCACAGAAATATTACTACATATACGAGGACAGCTGCTTATATTTTTGGAATTGGCAATAATGTTAGAGTTGCCTCCGATCTGATGATTGCATAGTGAAGTTTGTTATTTTTAACAATATATTTACCTTGATAGTTTTATTATTTGGTCGCTATTTCTATTGTTGAAAGTAACTTGAAAATTTTATGCCGGCGAAAAAATGGAATTAACTTGCGAATATTTTCGTGCAATAATTTTTAATTACTTTCGGCGTGGATTATCTCAACAAGAATGGATCGACGAGCTGAAATCTTTATTTGGTGATGATGTACCATCGAAAACTACAGTATATCATTGGTATAGTGAATTCGAACTTGGACGATGAATTTCGTGAAGGTCGTCCCACAAATGTTGTTATGTCGGAAAACCTTAATGCAGTATCTGAAATGATAATGCAAGACCGTCATAGTAACACCAGCGTGCATAAGATCCTGCATGAACATTTAGCCGTTACAAAGCTATGTTCACGTTGAGTACCACATAATTTGACAACCGTTCAAAAAAAGGACTCGCATCGACTGTTGCCAAGAAATGCACAAAAATACAATGGCGGTGTTTCAAAGAATATTTATAAAGTCGTCACAAGTGATAAATCTTGGATCTATACGTATGAGGCCGATAAAAACAGCTGCCGACTGTATAGGTATTCCAAGATGAGCCAAAACCAACAAAAGTTGTTCACGTTCGAAGCACATCAAAACAAATAGTCGCCCGTTTTTTCGGAAAAACCGGTCGCGTTGTAACCGTGCGTTTAGAGAGCTGTAGAACGGTTGATTCCGAATGGTACACAGCTATTTGTTTGCCTAAAGTTTTTGAAGAAATGAGGAAAACAAACCGAAAACTACAGATCATTTTTCACCATGATAATGCGAGCTCTCACAGGTCGGTTCAACCAATTGAATATTTGACCAGGCAAAACATTAAATTGATGAGCCATCCGCCGTACAGCGCTGATCTAGGACCCTGTGATTTCTTTTGGTTCCCACACGTGAAGAATAAACTTCGTGGTCAATGGTTTTCTACCCCGGAGGAGGCAGTTGAGGCATTCAAAGCTGATATTTTGAAGACACTGCCATCACATTGGCAGCAATGCTTTTTGGATTGGTTTAAACGAATGCAAAAGTGCATTGATTTTCAAGGAGAATATTTTGAAAAGCAATAAAACTACTTTAGATAAAAAGAAGTTTTTTTTGTTTGCTATTCCAGAAATATAAACGGCTACCCTCGTATTACCAACAAAGGTCATTCTTGGTGCTACTCAAGTATCATTGGAATTGGGCATTTTTCAAGTGACTGGAAAATTGCTTAAATAGTGATTGATAATCCAGAGAATCTTGCCAAATAACTCTCTTCCTATAGACCAATTAGTCTATTTTCAGTTATATCTGGGTTATATTAGGTATTCGAAAAGATGAGTATTCACAATGTGCTGAAAAATACACCAGTTACTTTCGCTAAGGAAGTTCGACCCTCTAAGCCAAATTAAATGAAATAAAAAATAAATACGTCGTATTTCAAGTTGGATAATATCCGTTGATAATAAATAACCCATCGAGAAATTAAATTTTCATTGAAACATTTGTAATTACATCAATAAGATTGTCACGTAAATCCCAGAAACTGTTAATATTATACCGAATACATTATTTCAACATATTTTCTGACTGTTAGGTGGAATAATTTGATAACTAAGTTGTTTTAAATGAAATACTCCACTGTAATGGATGTTATTCCAAAAATTAATGGTGTTTTCTTTGGATTTTGTCTGTCGGGCTATACTCATATACTAATGACCACAACAAAACGAGCACAAAAATAAATAAATGTACGATAATGATATGTTGTTATTGCTAATGAGAAAATAGGTACATAAATACCTTTTCTATAATATAAATATGAATTACTATTTTACGTAAAACCAAACTTAATTGCGATTTCTATTTAAGTTATTCACAAATAAAGAAATGGTTATTAAAATTGATATCGATAATTCATTAATTGATTATATTATCGTAAGTGTCTAAATAATTAATAATTAATATTATTTGATAGAATTCTTTATATAGACGCATTTACCAGTTTCGCTGAAAGAAATAGGAAAATGAAACAATATATGAGGGATGTTTCAAAAGTTCTACGAATTTGGTTACAGATTTTTTTATTTTGTCAATATTCATCAAACTTATAATGCAGTTCTTCAATATAATCTCTATTCAATTGAATATATTTATCCCAACATGAAACTAATTATTTAAAAACATTTTTACGGAGTTTCTGTAATTCACATATTTATGGTAAATCTTACTTCATTTAAGCTCTGAAAAACGAACACCTCCTAGTAATCATCAGGAGTCAAATTTGATGAACAGATTGATAGTTACATAATTTCCAGTGCACTTCGTTTAAAACATCCTTCGTTCTTAGTGCGATATGATGTCTGGCTCTGTCCTGTTGCAATAACGGACATCTATGCAATTTCACAGATCGCATCTTGCAAAGCTCCTGGTGTAGTGAAGCAAATTAAAAGAATAGATTAATAGTCTGTGTTAATCGTAGTACTTTTTGGTAGATAATCTATAAAAAATAATCAATCGATGAAATTGCAGGTGCTTTAACTGAAGGCCTTTCTTCGGCTGTGCGCCAATGTTTGATCCCAAAATTGAGTGAGATATCGATATTTCTCTGTAACAGGGTTTTAAACTGTTGAAGTTTTGGTATTCAGTGGTATGTAACCTTATTCATTCCTAAACGTTCGTGTAAAGTCTCATGAAACTTTCACGAGCTTATTTTTACACAAAAACTAATTTAATTCATCTCACAGTAGTTTCTGCCATTTGCAGAAGTTCTCAAACTTGCACTGCGCGGATCACCTTGTAGTGATGTTCTGTTGTTACCTCAAAGCGATCCACCCATAGACATACATTACTTTTACATTATCCAGATTCTTCGAATAGACCGTGCAAACATCGAATGATTTCTGAGGGTTCACGTCTTTTTAAATAGAAAGAACAGTATCGTATTTTGTAATTTACCTGAATCTTTCATGATTACAAAATCAACGGTACGGAAATGCTTTTGTATTAGTCAAGTAACTAAAGCAAGCTAAACAATATTGCACGAGATAGTTACGACAACGTATCAAGACTTGTAATTGACCAATAACATGACCTATAAAGTTTGCGCATTGAAACTAGAAATAAATTCATAGAACTTCAGAAACAACCTTCGTACATATGTACAAATACACAAAAATAATTTCTATATACAACTTTTAACAGCCGTATCTTCCTTAAAAAATCCATTGAGCAAAAGAACATACTTTTTAGAAACTACAACTACATACGTACGTGAATGACTGTATGGCACTGTTACCTGAAAATAAAATACGGTATATGAATAATCAATCGAGTACAAGATGTACTAAAATTATATTAACATTTTTATATCTAAATTGTATGTTACAGATATGATGATGCTGATAACTACTTGTGGTATTGTTGTAAATAATCGCATGAATTGTAGCAAAAAGAAATATAAAGAAAAATATTTATACGGCTAGATTTGCAAGAATTTTGAGGACAATCTCTGAAAAATAATGTCTGAACAAGAATCTACACATATGTAAATCATATTGCTGTCAAAATTTATCTTATGTTTTGTTGAACAACTACTTTATTTTTGCAATATCGCTTTTATCAACTTCATTATTTCTATCTACAGCACACGTCCACTTTCTTTCACTATCTCAGCTGATACTATTTTGTGCTAGACGTCCATTGTTTCTCAACTAAGTGATTACATTTACAATCTGCCGCGACGTCATCTCTTCTCGTTTGTTTAGCTTTTGTCTACCATATCTTCATACAGAATTTCAATTTATTTGTCCTTATAATGTTCTTACGATACCCACTTATTATTGTTTTTCTTGGGAGTCCGTCAAAGGTTTTCCTCTAAATACGTACATGAGAGGTAACTATATTTTGTTATTTTTAATGTTTGTTCTTTAGTTTAGAATATGCGCCAATAGAAGATACAAAAGCAGAGAATAAGGACAAATTTTATGAATCTGGAAGAAGCTTATGAAACATACCAAAAAATGACCTTAATGAAAAAAATAGCAAAGAAGCCTAGAACCAAAATGCAGCAGGTATAAACACAATCCATGATACGGCATATAACGGAACAATACTATGTAACTTAATAAATACACGTATATCGTGGGTACGACATTCAGACATCAAAAAGAACATAAATGAATGAGATCGAGAACAACAGATGATAACCAGAATGACTATATATTGATACCAGAAAAAATGAGAAAACATAGTGAACTGCACCGGAACTTACAAAGGCGCCTGTGTAGACTCTAACTACTTCTTAATGATGACTTAAAAATGAAGATAACTAAAGCAGCAGATGAAAAAAGAAGTAAAAGAAGACAGAATATAAGAAAGTTAAAAAATGATAATATGAAAAATATATAAAAATATTAAGTAATAAAGTAACATTAGAAAAATGTAAAAGTATAGAAGGAAAATGAGTACATATCAAAGACAGTATTGTGAATGCAATAGAAACAACGATGGGATATGTGAATACAAATACATATGAGATCAGAACATTTGATAAAAATGACAAGGGAGAGAAATAGTTAGCAACAGGATGAGAAACAGAACTTGTAGATTACGAAAACATAAAAGCTAGTAGACAAATGAGAAAAGACTTCCAAACTATCAAGTTATAAAACACACGAGAAAAGTAAATGCCAAAATAGAAGAAAAGGATTGGGAAAAATACTTTTCGGACAGTTTCAAAAATAAGAAAAATATACAAAATGAATGTGCACATGAGACAGCAGCAGGGAAAATGAAGATGATATATTTACCTTTGAAGCATTTACAGAAATCAAAAATTAATATAGAAACAAACGTGAGACAAAGAGTCGCCTTCTCAACAATCTTATTTAATATAACATTAGTCAAAAACAACAGTCAAAAACAGAATAACAGCGTGCGTAAATCTATTGTCCAGAATATAATACATTTAGGATATGTGGATGATTTGGCTATAATAGGAAGAAAAACTGATGCGGGAACTGGCAAAAGAGACAAGCATTAGAGGTCTAGACTTAAATGACGAACGAAGTTGCTAATTATCACATATAAATGATATTAAGACTGGACAATGCATATTCGAAAATATGATTTAAACTCCAAACTTTAGGTAACCCGGAATAATGTCAAGCGAGAAAATTTAACGAAGTGTTGAAATAGCGGCAAAGTCATGGTGTACTACAGTTACTTAAAATTTTATGTTGTACTACATTTTTACAAAAATTTGATACAAAACAATAAAAATTAGATTGTGTAAGGGTGCAATTAGACCCAATGTTACATAAGCGGCTGTAGTTACTTATAAAGAAGTTTTGAAAATATTTGAAAGGAAAGTACTGAGCAGAATAATGAGACCAATACATGCGGAAAAGGCAGAAATACGTAAATTGATGAACGACGAAATCGGTGTAAGACTGCAAGAAGACATTAGAAGAATATAATAAAGGCACAGCGACAAAAGGGCTTGGACATGTACATAGAAAAGACTGAAGAATTAATAAACAAGATAAGTAATAATAATAATAGTCAATAACATGCTACATGCACAATTTGAACTTGTGTTCCTATTTTGTGGCCACCGCTGTACATTGTGGAATTGCAAAATATGCGAATAATTATTCGAACAGCTTTCGTTTCTTTATTACTCCTATCGCCCTTTCGTATCTGTAAGCTTAAGTTTATAAACGACACTGTCAACGAGTTCTAGATCTCTCTCCAATGTTTTAACCTTTATTTTAATTAATAGATTTGAATAAGTATCTTCATAATATTTATTTGAAGTTATTCACAGTGTTTTACAATTAATCGCCATAATGAGTCCGTATTTCGCTCCTTCACACGTTTTCTTTTTTCCTAGACACGTCATAGGTTGAGACACTTAAAAGAAATGGCGCTGGTATCTTCACTCTTTCTGTTGATTATTAGAGTAGATCGTTAAGAAGGATACTATCGTTCACGCTACTATAAATTCAGCTGCGAATATTAATTGAGCATATTAAAGTTAAGTTACTACTTAGTAACGATTTTCTTGGAATATATTATGCCGATCGATTAATTTATCGACTTATAATTGGACTGTGTCAGTTAAGTCGATAAACCTCGACACTTAGTTGAAGATTCAAGTTGGATTAATATTGGCATCTCGCTAGAAGAGCGATCTTATTTGCACTAGTTAACCCTTAAAAGCAACCGTGAGGGTTCTTTCCTTCTCTACCTTTGGGACCCTATTAATTAGCGAATAGACTGAGTTAGTGTATGTATGAAGATCCCTTGCCAAGTGATTAAGAAGATAGAGTATAATCCGCAAGCTTAAGGTTTAACGAAGCCATTTGGTATCTTACTTACGACCTGAGACACCGAAGATTTGAAATAAAGCCAGTGATCAAAGACGTTCGTAATTATTATTATTCACATAGTTTATTGTTAGTTATATCTATCTCATAAGATTGAGGAATTAACTGTTTAATTCATATGCTTCAGTACAGTAACGGGATCATTCAAGACATTCAGATCCTGATTTGTGACATTTAATCACTAGTTTAAATTTAAGAGCGAGTTAGTTAACTGAAGGTATTTATATAAATATTTTATTCATACATTTCGTAGAATTAAATGCTTTAACAGTTATTTCTTTTTTAGACAGCATGTATAATTAAAATTGGTACACCCACAGCCGTAAATTAATTAAAGGGCTTCTTGGTATACCGTACCCTGTTTAAGTATTACTAATTAAAAATTCGGTAACTCTAATGTAGTTGGTAACCCTAATTTATCAACTAGTAATTGATAAAGATAGAAATATTACCTACATAAATTTGTTAGCTTCAATTTAATAAACCAAATATCTTTAGGAAGATCATATTTTCCTTTGTTTACCCTAATTCAATTAAGGACTCCTTGAACGATTAGGCATAGTTGCTTATTTTTGCCAGGGGATAATGAAATAGTAACCGTCAGCAAAACACAATAGTTTTTTTTTCTTTTATATAATCTTTTTGCTTTCCATAGACCAGAGCCAGTTTTACGCCATAAAGTCAGTTATTTAATATAATTATTATTTTAGTAGTAAACTGAAAAATATTTTTCTTATGTAATTTATTGTTATTATTTTGTTTGTTTTCTGTTATTTGGCATTGCTTATTAAGTGGCACATATATCATGGAATATTTTTTTTGGTACCACTACTGTGAACCAACTATAGCTGGGGATTAGTAATTTGAGTTCTGAACTGTAACGTAGACGTTTCTCTTATCTAGTAAATATATCTCTTTTTAATACCGTATATTTCAAAAATAATTGATAGCATACAATAAACTTGTAATAGAGCTTAACTTTTACCTTTTTAATATAAAAGAAGAGACCGTTGTTTTTCTTAGTTAACTAAATACCCAATGTATTCTATTGATCCACTTTTTGCTTATTTATTGTCCTATTAAGCGCAGAACAGGTAATTACAAATAATAACAATAATAATTACCTTTATTTTCATAAATTGTGCCAGAGTAACAAATATAATTTAACGCAATAAAACTGCACCGAAATAATTCATTTTTGTGGAAGGCTGACGAAATCAAACCTTTATTCATAATATTTAAATTATGTACAACTGTTTGTAGTGATATTCGACCGAATAAGTACGGTAGTGATTTTGATATAATTATGCTGTAATATAAACATGCCGATCGAGCCGAATGATCATTTTGCATATTCAACCAGCAAATATTTTGCAGTCTGTGGGAGACGTGACCGTACATAGTAATACCGTAAATATATTTGAGACATTATACATCTCAATTTGTAGTCTACATCAACATCTAGCCAATATACCGATATACAATGGGAAAACTATGAAGTGCGAACGAGCAAATTACGAAGTTTTATTTTAATTTAATTTATTCTCCATGGGAGAAAGTAGTTTCAATTTTGTATATGCCTTTTGCAGATGTGCTGTTTTGTTTTTTAAATCAGAAAGAATTACCTATAAAATGATTCAGGCTCCTGGTACATTGCTTTACAGCGTTCAACTGCAATTGAACCCGCTTATCCACCTCGCTACATCCTACACCTCTCACTCTTCCAGACAGCACCACTATCGAATTGTGGGGGTTAGAGATCAAAGAATGCCTTAAACACGTCGTTGTTGTACAAGACAAATCCAGATATATTCTAGCAAAAGACTCATGGAACTGTGAAGGCTCGGAAGAATGCATGCATACGTATTTGAACATTGCAGGTGTTTATACCGCGAAATATATTGCAAGTATGCATATACCGTGAATATATTTTATAATGCAACATGCACATACATACACTAGTTGCTAGAGTAACGTAATAATGAAATGACAGCAATGTATTTTAGTGTGTATTTTATTTTGCAACATAGGATGTCAAAATAAGTTACTCTATTTTTGAGGTATGTATAGTGTAGAAGGAAAACTGTTATTAGTGAACTGGTATAACTCGAATATGAGTTTGAGGAGAGTAGCAGATTTGTTTCAAATTACATATCCTGACCGTCCAAGACCGAGTCCAACTACAATAAGTAGGTTAGTACAGAAGTATAAAAATAATGGATGCATCGTTCCTAATCATAAAAAAAAGAATAGGCCAAGACATGTTATTACTGACGCCAAAAGAGATGAAATTCTACAAACAATCGAAAATAATAATATGCTCTCCACAAGAGCTTTAGCACAAAATGCAAATGTAAGCAAATCTTCCGTGCATAAACTACTAAAACTAGAACATTTTAAGTCGTATCATTTTCAAAACCATCAGGAACTAATTGCGAATGATGCAGAAAGAAGAAGTAACTTTTGTGAAATCATGTTGGATAAGCTTCATAATGATGATACTTTACTACGCAGAATTTGCTTTACAGATGAAGCAACATTTTATGTAAATGGTGAAGTAAATTCACAGAACTGCCGCTACTGGAGTAGACAAAATTTGCATAGATATCATATCACAAGGACTCAGCGGCCACAGAAAGTC
Source organism: Dermolepida albohirtum (assembly GCA_031893035.1). Classification (NCBI taxonomy): domain Eukaryota; kingdom Metazoa; phylum Arthropoda; class Insecta; order Coleoptera; family Scarabaeidae; genus Dermolepida; species Dermolepida albohirtum. Next base: position 56,711 of record JAVIWB010000183.1, on the reverse strand, counting down.
AATGTTTGGACTGGGTTCATTGGACACCATATTGTAGGACCGTTTTTTATTGAGGGTACTCTTACAGGAGAAAAATATTTAGAATTGCTTGAGTACAGAGTTATGCCAGCCCTCCACGCTTTAAATATTGATGGTGAGATTTGGTACCAGCATGATGGCGCGCCGGCACATAATTCTCATATGGTTAGAACATTTTTCAACCAAAGATTTCCAAACCGTTGGATAGGCCGTGGAGGAGGAGTAGAATGGTCCGCAAGGTCACCAGACCTGTCTCCAAACGATTTCTTTCTTTGGTCATGTATCAGAAATAAAGTTTTTCATGGAGAACCTCTAAACAATATTGACCAATTAAAAAATAGAATACGAGTTGCTGCAAGAGAAATAACTCCAGAGCAGATACAAAATACAATAAATGAATTCTACAATCGCTTAGGATACTGTCTGGCCGTCAATGGTGACATTTTTGAAAATTTGTTAAATTAGTTTTTAAATTTTGTTCAACTACTGTATTTCACATCCTATGTTGCAAAATAAAATACGCGCTAAAATACATTGCTGTCATTTCATTATTACGTTACTCTAGCAACTAGTGTACGTACGTATGTGCATGTTGCATTATAAAATATATTCACGGTATATATGTACATAGAAAATAAAAATGGGCTAAGAGTTAGTTCCTGAGAATTGCCAGTATATTTCGCTTTATAAACACCCGCAATGTGTGTTTCAGACAGCATTGTATTAACATATGTATATATATATATATATATATATATATATATATATATATATATATATATATACATAGAAAATAACAATGGGCTAAGGGTTAAATCCTGAGAAATACCAGAAGTATCAGATGTTAGTACAATGCTGTCTGAAACACCGTTTGATAATTTAACAGATTGTGACTTATTCGATAGTTTCTTAGTAATTTGATTGCAAAGTTATCGAGACCGATATAGTGTAGTTTCGATAAAAGTATGTACAAGGAACAGTATTAGAAGTTTTACAAAACTCAAGTAATATCAGTATTTTTGGTCTACCTTTGTCAGTACTTTCAACTACACTTTGGGTAACACTGGACATGGCCATCTCTCAACTAGACCGTGAGCGAAATCCGATACTCGGGAAATTAGTTGGATTTTAGTACGTATTCTTGGAGTTGTATGCTTGGCACCTTTTCAATATTTTCGACAAAACCCAAATTATACTAATCCGCGGTTCACTGTTTTTTGAGTATGGAACAACATAAGTATTGTTCAAAAAAATTCCTCATCAAGGATACAGCTGTTGTCAATACGCACAACATATGTATATAGTATATATGGACAAGATAACTGAATCATTCTAGCACTCAGGCTATTACTTGTGAATTTTGGTTCATAGAAAAAATAACACCAGAGATTGTTGATTCGTCAATCAGTCTAAAACGAAAATATGATTGAAAGTCGCAAGCTGTTTTGTTATTAGAGTACTTTATAGTAATAATAATATTTTTATTGATCACGTTTGCCATTTACATGGATGTGAAACGGAAAACAATATACAATAAAAATATTGCAAAAGTGCCAATTTGTCAAATATAAAACCATATAAGAAAAATACAATAGGGAAACAATGGTGTAATAAGCCTTTGAAATTAAGTAAAGCTTTAATTGTTTTTTAAAGATTTGGTAATTATTTACATTCTTTACAGTACCCAGGACAAATTTGTACAAACGACCCTCCCCATACGCGTAGAGGAACTTTTGTAACCCGCGAACGTATGCGCCACCATAAGTAAATTGTCCTTGGTTCTGATATTATAACCATGGAAGTCGCTTTCAATTCTAAACAAATTCTTATTTAAAAATACATACTGCAGCCAATTAAATAGAGAAATACATGTAAATGTAATTAATGCACTATCACGGAAGATTAGACTACAAGTATCCATTGGCCCCGGATCAAAGATCACCCGCATCATCCTTTTTGGATAGTAAAGACTGTCTCCCACTCGACGGATTGCGCCCATACAATTATATTGTAATTTAAAACCGAATAGGGAATGGAATAGTAAACGGTTAAAAGAAACTTTCAATTTAAAAAGTTATTAAATTTGAAATTGCATATTGAGAAATAAGCGGAATTTAATCTCGCGCTACAACGTCCACATTAATTTCTAAAAACGTAGATGTTAAAGTAGATTTAAATGTATAGTTTCTAAAGTTTATTGTAAGATTCTGATAGTTTCTATTATTTAATTTATGGTTAAACAGAATTAATTTGTTTTTCAGTGCTAATGATTAATTTGTTTCTATGACATTAAGTATGAAAACTATGAAGAAATTTTTCCAAATTATTGCACAATATACCAGTACACTCGACAGATGCAACAATTGAAGTTAATACAGAAATGCATTTCCACAAGGGATGTAATTCGGGAGAACATTGATAAAAAGTATAATTAGTAAAGGTCCCAATAGTGAACCCTGAAGTATACTCGTATTTTACAAGAAAGTATTTGACTTTGACTTGAACTTAAGCGTATCTCGCTATCTGACTACATTGGAAGACTGCAATATTTCGAAATTACTGAAATAACCAGAAAAGACCTCCATATTTTAATCTAGTGATATCGGTTATAACCTTAGAAGGCACTACTACAACACTGAACGAAGTAGGCCTTATTCTGGTTGGTCTTTCTATTAACGAAACAAGTTCAAACGATGATAGTAAGTCAAATAAAATTTTATCATAATTAATTTTTTTTAATTAACGTTTAAATCTGTAAATGCTACTACATACTTGTCCAGCAGACCAATAACTTTTCAAAGTAATCCACGAAGAGCTAAAATCACCGCTTTGATGGTGATAAAACGCTGTAATACATAACTCGGAGTCAACAGAAACTGCTGAAAACTCAAATGCATCGCCGTAATGTATTTATAATTTAAGGTTTACGTTTCTCAACGATATCCAGTCTAACATAAATGGTAATTCCACCATTCATACCTGACTCACAACGGTAAATATTAATAAGAGAATATCCGGAAATATTCAAAGTTTCAGTCTTAGATGAGCTTAACAAATGTTACGAGACAAAAAATAACCATACTTTTGTAAAAGACAGTCAACCAAATTTACTTTATTGAATAAGCTCTGAATATTAATATGTATTAGTGAAATTGTTATTTTAACTCTACTCATAGGAGAACTCTTTTACTTTTCCAAAAATAATTGGTCGATGTAGGTTTTGCATTCGGTATGCTCTCCCTAACCCCTTCATACAGAAGTGCATTCTGAATGTTTCAGAATGCACTTATCACCAGCAAGTCAAACTGGATTCAAATGTTCTGGATCGAAGGTATGTTAAAATAGATGTCCATTTCGGTTTTCATCACCATTGTCAGTGTTTGCAAGTTCAAACTAACTTATATCGTCATAATTACTATTCAAAAAGTAATCCACAAAGTGATTACATACCGTTTTTTTGCCGAAATTATTCAGGTGCCATCCATGCCATGTCGTTTGTAGAGTATATTGAAGAGAGTAAAACAGAACGAAACAACACAAATAACTTAAGAAAACACCGGAATAAATAAACTACATAACCTGGCACGAAAACATCGTAAACAATATGGCGGAATCGCTTTGGGGATAACTCAATGGGACTATACATATCTGGTTGGGAATACAGTATACATTCATGTAGATCTATAATTTATTGAACCTTTTATTTATTGAAATATAGAACAGACTCTTTCTGTTAAAAATATCCAGAAAAGTGAAGCTTCACAATAGAGTGAAAGGCTTATAGAGCTTACTGTGTCCCAAGCAGATACATATGTTCGGTACGATATTCCATGTTTATAATTTATGAATTCTTACTGGAACAAAGTTACGAATGAATGAATGAATGTATTTCCCTGTCGGACTTTTATGAAGGGGAGACATTTCTGCGAGCTTTAATCAGGATTACATATTTTGGTGAAAATAATATGAAAGTACTTTATAGCCATTGAATAAATTAATTTAAATTAAAGGTTTTATCGTATCTAAATGGTATCGTACAAATGATAGTATTGGTATGTTAAATATTTTCCATTATTTATTCATACATATCGAGAATTTACCTATAATTGTACTATCAACGTATTCCTCAATATCTCTTGCTCCACCTTGTATAAATAAAAAATCTGCCCAACTTAAATCTTTTTCTTAAACTTTCCATAATATTAGTTTTTGTGGCCATTAAGTTTAACAAAACTGAATACTTTGAAATTCATAGAAACTCTAGTTTTTAGAAATATGTAATAATTTCGTCCACGACTTTCGCTTAAGACAACAATATTATGTAAAAATCCACATTTGAAATCGAGACTTGTCATCTGAATTAGAAGTTTTTGTTATTGAGCCCTTAAAGAAATTAGTAGTAGGTGATTAGCAATACTGGTTTTGATAAATTTGAAGATATTTAGATACTTAAGCGCCCCCAAATGGTTCTCGTCTTATAAGATTGAAATAATAATTCAGAATAGCTATTTTCTCGTTACCATCCAATACTTTGTATACTTTATAAGTCTCTTATAGTTAGCTCATCCATCACTCGTTAGTCTTATCGTAAGGCTAAGTCTGAGTCTTATTATTATCACGTAAATCCATAAGCAATTTAAAATTGTCGATTATTCAAAGTAGACTGGGTTTTTTAGAAAGAATGAATCTAAATGGGGTATGAATGTCTAATAAATTAAACAAAATGTAAGTAAAATAACGTACTTTATTATTGATATCTGTAATCTAAAACATGTCGTCTAAATGAGCTGACACCAGATGTGTTTGAAAAAGTCTATCAAAATATTTGAAACTTGATCTGCAGGGGTTTCCATATCGTCTATTTATCCAAGTAATAGTTTTCAAACTCACTGACTGTTCTAAAATAGGGATGTCTCGATTTCAAAAGTAGACGTCCCTCATTAAGGAGAGAAATATCTAGATGAATTGGTAAGTCTCATTTAGTTGGATGTCTATTTTGGAGACATATGAGCCCACCCAAATGGGTGCGCAGTATTCTGTCAGCCAGTATACTAGGAATAGTGCTGTAGTTCATAAAGAAGCTGTGTTGGTGCCCCAGCTTGTGGAGGCAAGTTTTGTCATTATAGTGTTCCTTGTTTTGAGTTTATCCGTCACGTTTTAAAGATGTTTAAATATTAAGCTGCAGTCTAGAGTCACTACTAAATATTTAGGATAATTATTATGTATGAGAAGTATGCCATTAAAAGTTATGTTTAAGTTATCTCTAGCTCGTTGATTTGTAAGATTGAAGTAGCATGTTTCTGTTTTACTAGTGATAGGATATAATCTCCAATTCTTAAAGAAACTCACTCAGCTTAATTAGGTCGGATTTGATCAAACATTAACACTGAATCAGATTTATTCAGTCGCATCGCTAGTAGGCAATATTTGGCATCGCAAGCAATCCCACACAGAGAATTTGACACCACCCTAGAGTTTTTATCTTCACTTAAAAAAGACGTAATTTTCAATATTGAAATTATCAATACTAAAATCGACAGTTAACCACGCTTCCATCATAGCATTATATCAAAATTAAATTTTTGAATAATAACCAGCGGAGTTATTTACGCAATGAAACGAATTTGAAGAGCTCGAAGAAACGACCACTATTCCTTCAGGAATGTTAAGTCACATGTAATACAATAATCTGATTTACAGGAAAATTGCTGGGTGTACTTGAGTTGCCTACGAAAAAACTTTGTATTTGTTCCAGTTCCCAAACTGTCAACACTATTAGTGTTACCTCTGATCTGATGATTACGTCGTGAAATTCGTCATTTTTGACAATATACTTACCTTGATAGTTTTATTATCCGATCGTTATCGTCGGCGAAAAAATGAAATTAACTTGCGAACATTTTCGTTCAATTATTTTTCATAACTTTCGGCGTAGATTATCTCAACAAAAATGCGTCAACAAGCTGAATTCTTTATGTGGTGATGAAGCACCATCGAAAACTACAGTATATCGTTAGTATGGTGAATTGAAACTTGGATGTGGTTCTTTGGATGATGAATTTCGTGAAGGTCGTCCCACAAATATTGTGTTGGAAAATATTAATGCAGTGTCTGAATTGATAACGCAAGACCGTCATGTGACATACCGTGAAATCGACGCATCTCTAGGTATTAGTAACACCAGCGTGCATAAATTCCTGCATGAACATTTGGTCATTAAGAAGCTATGTTCACGTTGGGTACCACATAATGTGACAACCGCTCAAAAAAGGACTCGCGTCGATTGGTGCCAAGAAATGCACAAAAAACAATAGCAGTGCTTCAAAGAACATTTACAAAGTCGTCATAGGTGATGAATCTTGGATCGATACGAATGAGCCCGATAGTAAACAGCAGTCGACTGTGTGGGTATTCCAAATTGAGCCAAAACCAACAAAAGTTGTTCGCCCTCGAAGCACATCAAAACAAATGGTCGCCTGTTTTTTCTGAAAAACCGATCACGTTGGAACCGAGCCTTTTGAGTGTTGTAGAAGGGTCAATTCCGAATGGTACACGACTAATTGTTTGCCAAAAGTTTTTGAAGAAATAAGGAAAATCAACCGAAAACGACAGATCATTCTAAATCATGACAATGCGAGCTCTCACAGGTCGGTTCAAACAATTGAATATTTGACCGGGCAAAACATTGAATTGATGAGCCATCCGCCGTATAGTCCTGATCTAGCACTCTGTGATTTCTTTTTGTTCCCACACGTGAAGGATAAACTTCGTGTTCAACGGTTTTCTACGTCGGAAGGGGCAGTTGAGGCATTTAAAACTTATATTTTGGAGATACCGCCTTCGATGTGGCAGCAGTGCTTTTCGGATTGGTTTAAACGAATGCAAAAGTGCATTGATTTTCAAGGAGAATATTTTGAAAAGCAATAAAACTATTTTCGATAATAAAAAATTTTTTTGTTTGTTATTCCCGATATATAAACGGCTACCCTCGTGCAACGTTACGTGACTACGATTACTGTGTAATCTGCTTTGCTTCTTTATAAAATATGAATCAAATTCATTCTAATCATACACTACTACATATAAATGCATTTTTGATGGCAAATTTGCATCATTAAAGCCAAGCGCTTAAACCGTCGCAATATGTACATATTTAAGCGCCTCAAAGTAGCTTACTTATAAAACGTAATAGCCTTTTTATTTCTGTTTAACTTATTAGCAGTTTTAAAGTGCTCAACTTGAGAAAATTCGAAGTTATAATTTAAAATGAAAATAATCAAACAGCGCTATCGAGAAATCTAGAAAGTTGAGAGCGACGAGTGATGCCACAATGCTTTCCGTTCACAGCGTACGTAAAGTATTCCGAGTCCGCATTCATTTTCCGCCAGGCTTTTTAATTAAGGAGTTAAAATTCACAAACTACATTTTTCTTGGAAAACTTTTCGGTCAAGGATCTCTCAGTTTGAGGGAACGGATAGCACGAGATGAGAAAACGTGCGTTTATATACACATACAGAACCACGTTATATATACGCATATTAATGTGGTTTTATTCAAACTTGAGGAGAAATTTTTCCAGGGCACATTTAAATATTAAATTTATCTGTGTAATGGGTAACCTGATTTACATGAAAGGAACTCGGACATTATTCCTGTGCCGCAGAGATAAAGCAATTCTGAATACTAGAATTTTTGGTATGCTTGTAGAGGTTGACGTGTTTGTTTGAGAAAGTACGTTACGTGCGTCACGATTTAATCAGAAATTGATATGTGTACAGTGTTGAATATATTCCATACGGTTCAGTTAAATTCGAATTAATTTAAGCAATTTTATTTATTTATATTGGAGTGTGAAATTAGCACACAAAGAGAAATCTGTTAGGAAACCGAGATCCTAAAAATAAAAGATACGGGGAAAACGAATTGTTTTGATTTAACAACATAACCCAAAGACTAATAAAATAAGACAAAGATGTATTATTATCAATATTTATAAAATTACTAAATAATATATTCGAAAAAGTCGAATATTCTAAATATTTTAAAGAAACCGTAATAATACCCATGTACAAAATGGATGATAAACTATAGTCAGCAAATCACCACCCTATAACACTACGTTCAATATAAAATAAGGCAATAGAAAATACAGATATAAAAATAATAATTTGATACTATATCACTTGGCTAATGAAAATACTATAAATTTATAAAATAGATTTTCTATACATAGTCATATAATAATTTTAATAATAATAATAATAATAATAATAATAATATTTATTAATCACCCAACAGAGTACTCCTCTAGGGTATACAAACCAAACATTACAATTACATTGATAATACATATAAAAAAATCAAAAACACAAAATAAATAAATCAAATTAAATCCAATTAAACACCGCGACGATGTAGTTGGTTGAAATTCCTAGCCGCGTGCGTAAGTGGAGCCCTAAACAGAATGTTGATTCTTGGCGTTCCCATTGCCAAAGGACGACCGAACCTCGACTCCAGGTATGGAACCGCAAAATCTACGCCAGAAAACAGCTCTGGCGCATCAATTTTCCCCGAAATCAGGCATAAACGTAGCACTGACATTCTGCCTCCGTTCTGCCAAGGACTCAAAGCCATGACTAAGTAGAAGTTCCCCATAGTCAGTGTCGTGTCCCAGATAAAAACCATTTTCTTTGAATGATAAGTATTTCAAAAATTTTCTCTGCACTCGTTCCACGGCATGAATTTGATTATCGTAAATAGGGTACCACACCACTGCAGCATATTCCAGCTTACTACGCACTAACGCACGAAATAAAGAGGATATGCATCCCGTGTTCGTAAAGCTCCTGCAAGTCCGTATGATAAGGCTAAGGCAATCGAAAACAACATCCAAATCCCTCATAGAATCCACATCCGAAACTAACACGTTATCAATATGATATAGGTACTCAATCCTATTCAATTTCCGTGTATAAGAGACTGAATAACATTTTCCAATATTTAGGGACAGATTATTGTTGATACACCAGACAGAGATAAAACTCAAAACCTCATGCAAAAGTCGAACATCATCAGTTGAGGCAATTCTGTGGTAAATTTTCAAATCGTCAGCATAAGCTAGTACTGGGCATTCAATCGCTGCAATAAGTCATTAATGAAAATCACAAACAAAAGTGGCCCAAGATTATAGGATATATATATATATATATATATATATATGGAAAACCTCAATTAATTTAACAAAACAAAGCCACATAATAGATGAAATCAAAATTAATAGAGGGGGTTTTATTTATACCTTAATCCATTGCCAAATATGTTATATATCATACGGATTTAAAGTTAAACATTAAAGCACCACGCTACACACAACATATGTATATACTCTACATTAACAATTTGACTCAAGAAAAATACAAACGAAACGACTGTTAAAAAAACAAGAGTTTACTAGAAGTGCTGGTATAAGATAAGGAAGATTGATAAGGAAAATTGTCAACGTTGTTTGTGAAAGGGTAATGGTTTGCATTTTTTCGGTTGTATTTTGTTGTGTTATAAAAACAATTTTTCTTGGGTAACAAAAACAACTTTTAGCATAGCACATCTCGGTCTTCAAAATGTATATACGAGGGAGCGTTTTTATATTCGCGGAATGAGCGGGTTGTAGAGGGGTGAGTAGGCGCATTGGGGGCGTGGCCTGTGCTGCGACTCATGATTAGTATAAATACGAAGTTTCATTGTTATTAGACAGTTAGTCTTTGAGCTATCGTCAACCAAGTAACATAATCAGGAGTGAAAAGTGAAATATGGAAAAAATCGAATATCGTGCCGTTATAAAGTTCCTTACCAGGCAAGGAAAATCAGTCGCGACCATAATGAATGAGATGTCATTGGTTTACGGCGACTCTTGTCCAGGAAAAACCATGGTGTACAAGTGGCATAGTTTATTTAAACAAGGAAGGGAATCCCTTGAAGACGACCCGAGGCCGGGCAGGAGCATTGAGGTGACCACGCCAGCACTTATCCAAAAAGTTGAACAAATTGTACTCGAAGATGCTCGACTAAAGAAGAAACAACTCGCAGAAATGGTTGGAGTATCCGATACAACAATTTTTAAAATCCTACACGATCATCTCGGCATGTCTAAGGTCAGCGCAAGATGGGTGCCGAGAATGCTCACGCCGCCGCAAAAACAACAGCGCGTAGAGTGTTCGCGTGCATTTTTGGACCTCCTTAATGAAGACAAGGATGGTGTATTGAGTGGAATTGTTGCTGGGGACGAAACTTGGGTTCATCATTATGAACCTGAGTCCAAACAAGACTCCATGCAGTGGCATAAAAAGGGCACAGCACCTCCCAAGAAATTTAAAGTGTCACAATCAGCTGGGGAACTCATGGCAACGGTATTTTGAGACTCGGAAGGAATATTGTTGATTGATTATAAAGATAAAAGTGTTTCTATAACCGGAGAATATTACGCTTCATTATTAGAGCGACTAAAAGAAGCCATTAAAGAGAAAAGACGGTGAAAATTGACAAAAGGTGTTCTGCTTTTGCACGACAACGCGCCCGTCCACAAGAGCCGCGTTGCGTTAGCTGCCCTGCATAAGGTGGGCTTCGAAATTGTGAATCACTCACCCTACAGCCCAGACCTGGCCCCGAGTGATTATTACCTGTTTCCGAAAATGAAAAAAGAGCTGCGGGGTAAAAAATTTACTGCCGATGATGAAGTCAAGGAGGCAGTTTCGGCGTATTTTGCAGATAAAGAGAAATCATTTTTTTATGAGGGTATAAATAAATTAATTGAAAGATGTGAAAAATGTATCCGTCTTGCAGGTGAATATATTGAAAAAGAAAAATAATTTGGTTTTTTTATTTCCACCCCTTGTCCCCCATTCCGCGAATATAAAAACGCTCCCTCGTATGTAGTTGGTAAAAGTACACGCTTTAGAATGGAGAGACCTTCGCGGATATATGTCTCCATCAACGGTGGCGATAGTAAGGAATTTGAAATAATTTATCATCACCAGCATGTACCTTTTGTACATTTCCGTGCAATAGACCCTGAGCAGGTAGAGAATTTGTTCTTTACTATTCATAATACAAATATCAACGGATACGATCGTACCGAAGGGAAACTCCGTGTAAACTTACATGGGGGAAAAAGATTGGTTCTCGAATTTCCAAACCACCAAGCTGAATCTATGTTTAGAAATTTTCTAGATATTGAAAACTCCGATTCAGGACGGCCATCTTGTTCTGAGGGAAGTAATAAGAGTGATGCAGACTGAGGACAGGAGAGAATAAAAATAGGAAACATGAAAAAATTAAAATAAAAGTTAGAATAAATTGAATTTACATATGTAATATTCTTTCGTCCAATAAAACACAATAATCAAATATAAAATGTTATATACCAAAAGACTAAAATTTAAGGCTCCCGAAAGTAACGAAACTCATAAATTTGTAACAGGATATATGCCAAACAACAAACTAAAGACAATATGAATAAAGTCTGTATTCAAATGAAAGCTTGATTCTAGAAAAATATTTCAAGCAACTAATACATACGTAATACCAGTTCCCACATATTCTTTCGGCATAATTAAGTGATCTAACACAGAACTAGAAAAGTTGCATCATGTAAATAGAACATAGAAACACAGAAATATTGTATACTGCATCCAAACCCTTGCATAGAACGTATTACTTCAGTCAGGAAGCAAGGAGGTCGCTATATACGTAATTATACGTATACGTATTATAGTAAATTTAAAAAAACACTTTCAAATCAAAAATACTTCCATACACAAAACAATCGTACGAGTATTAACAAATAATAAATATACACCATTAAATTTGAAATAAGAAAACAGAAAAAACGAATATAAATAGTAATCACACAACAAAGCAAAGAGAAATGGTACATGAAAACATTTCTCAGCACTCATTATTATACCATGCAAGATATAAACATGGATACGAATTGTTTCCAGGAACACTAGGATTTGTATTACCAATATAAGATGTTATCCTCACAAAGAAATGCAAAAAGAACATAATTAAAGGACTCTTAGAAAATAACAATTGCGGATAATGTTATCATTTCAAAGAGACTACAGAACATACAACAGGAGGGCGCAAACTACCTGCTGGATTTTACATTAGTTATACAGAGAGGCACAAACATAAACTCCAAAAAAACTAAAATGATGAAAGTACATCCCAGAAAGTGTCCTTGAAAATGATGATTACATACTATACTGGGCCAGAACAATACACACAGATAAAGAAATTACTAGCAACAGGTCAGACATTGCACCTGTTGATCAAAAAGAAAAGCAAATTTACATAATAGATATTGTGGTACCAAATGACACAAACTTTACACCAAAAGGACAAAAAAATACTAAAATATACACCACTCGAACTCGCACTTTGGAATCAAGAACCAGTAATAGCGGTATCGACTGTAATGACAATAATAGATATTACAACAAAACTATCTTTTCATTACATAAAAACTTTGTAAATAAATCTACATATACACACAAACGCACAAAAATACAAGAACAGTAATCATAGAAACAACAAAAATAGTAGAAAATCTCTCAATCAACTATAAACGATCTCAACTTGATTAATATTCGTCATTTGATTCACACACTCGAAGTTACGATAACAATCATTAAGTGGGCATACAAAGTATCATAAAATTTGTAGTAAGTACCGTTTTGTAATGGATAACAGAACCGAGAATATCAGACATGTACAGTACGAGCTAAAACACATAGATATATGGATTGAGAGAAATTTATGCCACACTACTAATAATTAAAATAATTCTTTATTAAGTCTAACAAATAGCCTTTTACGTGGCTCCAAAGTAATAAAGTAAATAATACACTGTAGTAAGTAAAAAGTAAATATAGTAGTAAAAGTAAAATAAAGATTAACAAAAAATATTAAATTAAAAATTAATTAAGCAATAATAATGAAGGAGATCAAAGGTATACACTCTAAAACACTTTATTCGGTTTTTGGTCGACATTTGTACACATCACGGCCACAGCACATCTACTTATCAAATTCGTTCAAGCCCTGGTTGTTAGGAAAGTGTTGCGTATATTAGCTGGTTGTGGTATGGAAAATTGTAAATTAGATACTAAATATTCACAATAAACTCTATTATGAAGACGACTAAGTAGAACCTAGAACATCTCGACGAGATACACAGCAGTGTAACAAAATCAAGTCGTCGAGTAATCACATGTGACTTAGTCCAGTAGGAAAACAAACCTCATCAATTCAAACTGACGGTAATTTTAGAAACTCAAATTGAAGTCTCTCAAGAGACGTATTTTTCCGAGACATGGGTATTCCATTTTGCTAATTACAAAGGCAGAAGCGACTAGTAACATGCTTATTAAAAGTAAGCGTCGTATCAAATTGATTTCCTAGTTTTCTAATAAGACCTGTAATATATAGATAGTTAGTTGTTTTGTACTTCGTAGATATAAGATAAAGAGAACGACAGTAAACAAGAAAGCAACATTCGGATACGTTAATATTTAATTTGAAAGCAGAACAGCAATTGACTAAAATATTCATGAACTGAATTGAACTGATCAACATGATGATTTTTATCTATTTGTTAATTGTTTATTCATTTTATATGTACTGTATTTACATAGTTGTGGCTGTGGTGGTCCTTGTTAACACACCATTTTAAAGTGTGGTGAAGATACCAGTTCATATTATTTCTGTAATATTAGCACTATGTTACGGCTTTTCAGTACATATATTTTAAAAATTGTATCCACATATTTTAATCGCCCTTTACGTAATTTTTAGAATGGTGTGGGCACTGACAAGTCTCCCTTTTTAGAATTTTTTAAATTTTATTGTTGTTGCTATTATTACTATTATTGTTGGAGTATTATTGTACGTCAATTTGTTATTTTTGTGTGTCCTCCTACTTAGAGTTATGGGTCACCTCGATAAAATAAATTTTATGAGCTGCTAGGAAGGAAGGACCTTGATGAAAGTGACTGCTGCCCGCATTAGAAACACCAGAACATCTTGCTGCGAAATCCAAATGGTCGGGGCTGTGTCTAACAAATCAATATTTTTAATCTGTATTAAATAACTTTAAAATTTCTTTGAGCTTTTCATGTTTTTCAATATTTTCCATTTCTCCATTCATCTAAAAAATATCCTATTTGTACAGTAGAGATTTTGTATTTTTGCTAGTCTGATTTCACTTTGGAAATAATAAATTTAGCATTTCATTGTAAACTCTAATATAAATATTAACAATCAATGCCACTTATAGAAAATAAATATTTTCTTTTTAGTATAAAAAATAATACCTCCAGAAATATAAATAAAATATTCGGTGGCATTCTGAAGAGGATTAATTTGAGCAGAAAATATATGTAAAGCAATAACGTGAAAACGTACTTGATTGAAATGGTGCGTCATGTAGATTTTTAAGGTAATTTTGATGGAACCTGTAGTTGATTAACTTAATCACTGAAGGTCGATATATAACCGTTTTCCACATTAATTTTCGTATTCTGTATACGTATTTCGACAGCTACATTGTCATCATCAGCAGATAATTAAATAGTGTCGCACCTGGAAAACTACGGCAAAATATCCGTACGAAACAAATTTCGCACACGATCCGTTCTGTTGAAAGTCATAGGGCACACTGGTGTGTGCATTGAAATGTGCGTTTTGGCTTGCGTTTTACTCTGCGTGAAGTGTGCGTTTTGGCTTTCAATTTTTGCCGTAGTTTTCCAGGTGCGACACTGTTTAATTATCTGCTGATGATGACAACTTAGTTGTCGAAATACGTATACAGAATACGAAAATTAATGTGGAAAAGGGTTATATATCAATCTTCAGTGATTAAATTTCTGTATTTTTTCTACACTAAAAATACTATCACACTAAAACTAACACAACGTCAGTATTTTACCTATATTTACCACTGAGATACATACTAAGAACTGAAACTCAAACTAATGCTAGAGGTCGTTTTCTCACCTTTAAAACATTTTTTGACGCGAAAAGAACAGTAGTAAGTATGTCCTAAGGCACGCTGCTCGCTCACAATGTTTTAATTTCTTTTGAATTTTTGACTAGGAATCCTGATAGAAAATTGGATCGCAAATATTAAAAGGTTGGGAAACACTGACGTAAATGCATAAAATGTTATTCAAATTTCTTACCATATCTTGTGTACATTTATTATTGTTGGGTTGTACTATATTGCTTTACAAACTTACGCTAAAATACACAGCGATATGAAATCCAATAAATTTGTGAAACGGTAAACATCGGATTTGTTTTACTTATTTTGTGATAGATTTCAATATTTACAATTTTCCACCAAGAGCTTATCGCAGAAGCAGTTAATAATACTCCTCTTGTGAGATGTTGTTTGTTCCGAATATTTACAATTTGTTGATTAAGTCAAACACAAAACAAAAGAGATGCAGGGAAAATCGATATGCTAGTAAAAAATTCATTACCTTTAAAATAGAAATATAAATTAGGAGATACATAATTTTATTATGATAAATTATAAATATACAAAAAATAAAATTAAATTCTAACAAAGAGAATTATAGTAATCGCAAGTTTTGTTTTATAAAATACATTTTTTTTTATCAAAAATTAGCACATATACTTTAATTGAAGTGTTAACCCTATAAATATGTAAATAGTGGATAATAAATAAATAAATTACTCATCTTATGAAAGTGATTGCTACTGATACACTCCAAGATGTGACATGCTATGCGTTTGCCAAATGTATTTAAGACTGATTTATTTTCAAATTTGTCGCAATTTTGTCAGTACAAATATAATTGCGTTTCCAATCACTAACCTAAATTTTGAGTTCATTTATGCTAACATACGGAATAAGATTAGCTTCATTGTAATTTTAGAATCATCTCGTCGATGTACCACTTATAAAGTTATTTTTTTCCTTAAATTTATGTCAGTGTATAAAAGAAATATTTCTGTGAAAAAAAACAATGTTTTAAATGTATCTACAATTTGCCCTACAATGTTTTCTTGTTTAAGTTTTAGTACATGAGTCAGTTGAAATTTTAGAACAAAGTTGTTGGAAATAGTAGATATTCTAATTCTACGAGTATAAAGTGTGCCGTGATCTTGTTATTTATCTTGTTACAAATGAAAACGCTGGCTCATTTTTTCTCAACGGGTAAAAGTGACCCAAGTGAATGACAGTTCTCGAAAACTAGCATTTCTTATACTTACTTACATTATCTAAATTTTATTATTTAATACCTATATAGTCGGCACGTATGAATCCAATATCTAAAACACAAAAAGAAACCAACAAGTATATTTAGTAACTGCTGGTTATAAAGTAGGATTTAGTTCAAATCTTATACCATGATTATTTAATTTTTCAACCATTGAAGTGTTGGCAAAAGCAGCTCCAGGTGGGTAGCAACCACCATTACTCGGCATCTTTTCGTGCTCTGTTAGTATTATTATGGCAGCTAAGGCAAAAATGATACACGTCGATCCGTAAGCCGGATTTCTACCTGAAATTTTAGCTATCAGCTGCTTGTCTGGTAGTTGACTGGGTGGTTCTATAGAATTAGGTGACGTTCCAGGCCAACCCTCACCAATTAATACCAGATCGAAAGTAGTATTCTCTTGTTGTTCTTCAGTTGGACCATCGTGGCTTATGAGACACCACGTAAAAAATTTCGGGTGTTGAAGTAGCAGTTTTCTGGAGGAATTGAACATAGACATCAATACAAATATAAAAGACATTATTCCCATTGCAATAATTTGTAGAAAATTATTGTAGGAGAAGTAGGTTTGTATCTGAACAGGTCTTCGTTTATAAGTGTCGTACATATATCGCTGCGTTCTTAATGCCACAGAGCGATCTGGACTTAGAAACATTGTGCAATTCCTTTGTAACAATTTATTTCTGAATGCCAATCCCCTGAATTTCAGCTTTGGTTCAAATTCTGGTAAACGTTTTGGATATAATCTAGGTCTGATATCCTTTAACTCATCACGATGAGTAAACATGTAAATTGCAGATTCATACGAAGTGTAATGCGCTACTGTACCTGGATGTAATCCATTTTCACTCTTAATATTCATATATGCCTCTACAGAATTCAAAGTGCCATCAAAATTCTTCTGTAAATATAGAACTCCTAAGTCTGTGGGAATACTTTCGAAACCACAAGCACTTATTAAATATATTCCTTTCTCTTTTGCAGCATTATGATATTTTAATTGCATACTTTCCATGAATTGTAGTTCACCACTAATATCTATGTGATGAGTACCCGTTTTAATACAAGCTTGTACAACTTTTTCGCCAAAAACTCTGTACGGACCAACACCGTTGATGATTATTCGAGCTTTCGAGGTCATATTTTCTAATGAATCTATGTTATTTACATCGGCATATATTATGGGAATATTGCTATAATCTTCACCAGATTTATTTTGCATTTCTGTCAGTGTATCCCTTAATTTCTTTTCTGTTCTTCCGGCGATTCCCCATGTTAAAGATAAATTTTCTGATTTTAACAATTCTGTCAACCGTGGTATAGTACGTTTTCCTGTGAATCCAGTAGCACCAAATATAATAATATCTAGCCGACTTGTTTCGGACATATTTACTTGACGAAGATGATGAATAAATATGCACTGAAATGGTTTTGACTTTAAGTTCTTATCATTAATAATACGTAGAGTTCAAACAGATATGAGGTTTATTAAGTACTATCGATAAAATGCGAGAATATTTTCTGTTTAGAATGTATATATTATCATAAAAATGATTCGTATTATACATTTATTAGAGATAAGTCGAATTAATTATGCATTTAATTACAAACGTGCATTGCAAATTGTATTCTATTCATCCCAAGGTCATGCATTTTGTACGCTAATAAAATAATCATGTTTACAATCAATTATGTATTATTATTATGTATATTGAAATGAACCTCGTGGTACATGCCGTGGTGATAAAACAATACGCCACAATATTATTGAAAGCGTTCGTTTTAATTATGTAAAACCATATAATTCATTATACAAGGTGTTTGCTAAACATGTAGCAAACATTAGACCGGTTATTCCTTGGGCTACTTCAATGTTTTTTAAGTTGTCTATGACTTTCGGGAAAACACTTTCGAATATACAGGGCCATAAAGGTATTCGAAAAGAAAACAATACTTTATTACTTACTAAACCTACAAAGCAAAAACTGCAGAAATGACCATTGAAATCTTTCAAAAACATTGGGGTTGTTATTCTTCGTAATTTAAATTTCATTCGTTAATTCAAGGTATCGTAGCCTGACTGTATATGACGTTCAATTACATTTTATTTTTAGTTCGTATTACAATTTTTTAATATCGTCTTTGTGCGTATAGAAGATCATATTTTTAGTTATTGTTTTCAAGATTTTCTTCGGCTTTTTTTTGTTTAATAAGTTGCACATGTTTTCAAAGGAATCGTGACATATGTGTTTTAAAGTCTGATACCATAAGAGAGTGTGACTACTTCTTTAGAAGTTACATTTTGAATTATTATTATGAATTCAGTTAATGAATTTTAAACGTTGTGACGACGAATTCTTCAGAACCCTTTGCTTTTATTTTTTGGCTGTTATATTATGGATAAGATTGAAGAATTTCTTTTTCATTTTCTTGTGTCAATTGGATTTCTTGTTTTGCAGGGTTATTGCTTTTCCATTGAGGCTCGTTACTACTTTTCTAACGAAAGGATTTAATGATACCTACTAAAAGTAGGGTAACTTAGCTTGAATTTCATGTATAGTAACAATTAACAAAGCAAAAGTTCAATACGAAGTTAATTATAATAAAATCTACGTTCCAAAAATTAGAATTTCAATTTCCATACGAACATTTCTACAATTGAAGTAACTTCTGAGCGGCCCCTAGGAACGTAATCGATAAGTCTTTACATAGAAGTCCTGTTGGTAAGCACTTTGATACCTTGTGCTAGAATTGTATATACTTGAGGGAATGCTCAAAGGCACCTTACACATATTTTTCCTCTTACTTTCTTTTCCTTTTCATCTTTACTTAATTTTGAAAAATAACCTAATCCTAGCTTCAGAGTCAGTATTCATCATTTTTGGTACGCATTTAGGCAACACAAAAAACAATTGCACATTAATTTTATAATACAAGGAACAATTGATTTATTCACTTGTACAAATATTTAATAAAATATTGTTCATTTTATAAAATGCTACTTGGCAAACAAAAGAAGATAACTTATATACTGTTTAATAACCGTTCCCTTGACTTTTCTTTAAAGAGTCTAGATAAATTTATATTTGCATGCGATCTACTAATTAATTTTCGCACTATAGTAGATCTTGTGCTAGTTGTTGCTGACTATTGAACTCTGGTATTTATTCTCGTATGTACTTGACTCTATTCTTACAAGATGATTGTGTTTATAGTAATTATCAATGAAAATCTTAACTGAAAAGAGCTTATCTGCTTTCAAAATATATTCAAATCCATTTAAGCAGTCCGTACGTCTGTACAAGGCATGTATGTTTCATATTATCGACACACAGAAATCCAAGCTTTGTAGATATTGGCATCAATACGAGTCTAGAAGTCGTTTTATTAATACAATTAATTATTATGGGAGCAGGGCCAAAAATATTGTGGTCGAATATGTATGTACATTTACTTCAGTAAATTGCTATAAATTTTTAGTTGAGTAAGTCGTTGGTAATTTTGATGGAGCCTGTGGTTGATTAACTTAATAACTTAAAATTAATATGTAACCTCTTTCCACATTAATTTGCACATTCTGTTCGAAACAAATTCTTATGAAAATTAAGTGTACGAGAACTTATAAATAATAACAGTTTTCTTATTGTCATTAGAGGTTTTTGAAAGTATTTTAACATTATTAAATGGAAGTAAATATACTTTATCATAACCGTTCAAGTTTCATGATATTCAACATTCATGGGATGTATGCACGTACTCTTTTGCGATCGACTCTATATAAAAGTTTGAATTAATATATTTGTTTTTTTCATTTCAAGTGTATAAAAATTAAAATTTTATATTTAAATAGAACTTAACTGATGGAAATTAGTATTTCGTTTAAATTCGTTATTTTCCTAAAATATATTTTATTCTCAAATGGTATACATTTTTATACATCCTTAAGTGTAAGAAATAATACTGCATGGTTTCTTTACACGTACAAAAATATGGATATAACGTCATCTGGTTAATTTTTTATGTGCGTACATGTAAAAAGGCTTGAGTTTCTCTTTATGTTTCGAATTTTTTAATTATATTTTGTATTTAAATTTATGATTTACGTTTATAAATATTACCTAGTTTTCTTTTAAGTATTTGAAAGTAATATAAATTTGAAACTATAAATTTTAATGCTCTGCTTTGAAATTAGTTGTTTTATTTATACGAATGTTATAATGCTGAATGCTAGGCCTAGTTGATTAAAACAACTCCTGCCCTATCCACAAAAATTTAAACAAAAGAGAATTTGGATAAGTCTCAAGTTAAAAATATTGTACTGTGAAAAGTATATAACTTATTGACACACGAGATATAACATGCTCTTTAAATTTTTTTTAAAGAAAATAACAAAAGGCGACAATATATTCACGAGCGAAATAGCAAAGGCCAAGAACAAAAGTAATACAAAACATCTTTATGTATAGTTTCATGTTTGCAAATCACCGTCTGTGTCCGCGTCTGTTATTTTTCATTTTCTTTACTCTTATCTTTCTTTGTTCTTAGTTTTCGATTTCCGTTTCTCCTCCTTATTGCCCCTCCTCTTCCTCTCACTGTTGTTTTAAAATCGAAAAATCGAGAATTGCTTTGGAAATTTATTAAATTTTGGGTTCTTTTTATTACTTCGAGAACTCGTTAAAGGATTTGAAAATATCAATAACCTATTTAAAGATTTTGAATCGTATTTATTCTAGATTATTTTCTGGAAAAATGTTCTCAATACTTTCTGAAATCTCTACTTTTGCTTCTTGAATCTCTTAGAAAGCAATCTTTTAGGAAACTACAGACAAGAATTCATATATGTATATATATTTGCAAGTTCTGAATTTGAATTTTATCGAAACTCCAGCTATTTTCGTAGCAATATTCGAATTTTTGATAAAGATATGAGGAGTGTTAATATCATTACTCGCACACCTCCTTGTTTGGACACATCGATAGTCAATTCCAAACGCTTTCGATTGAAGAAGAACAACACGTTTTTACTCTCTTACTTGCCATCTTTTCATTTGCAAATGATAAGAAATATGTGATTGGAAACCAAGTACATGAATCCAATCATGAAATACCGTTATTCCATGTTTAAGGTTCTCTTAATTTACTCTTAATTTTAATACTTCTTCAATATTGTTTATTTACAAAGCTTTAGCTTCGCAAATATGACATGTGTGGGAGAATATAAGAGTTACAGCACGGTACTTTGCCATTTATCGTAGTTATCAAGAACATGTGCTTTATAACTACTTCTCGATCAGACTGCAGACGTTTTGCAGGTGATAATTGCAAAATCTGGTTGTAAATATACTATACCGCAATACAATGTGGGAGACGGCTGTTCATTTTGCCATATTATTTGTTTCCCTCCTGTTGTATAAAGCATTCGAATTGGTACCAGTGATGTAATATACAAATATAAGTGCATCAAAATAATCCAATTTTTGTTTCAAAGTTCAACTTCCGTAGAAATTTTGGTAACCCGTATATGTATTATGTTCTTGGATAGCTTCTTTTCTTAATTTTAAAAATTTCTTTTGCAGCTTCAATAGATATTGGCCTTCCTTTCTTTTGCTTGTGTTCTCAATAATTGATATTGTTGTACAGCCAGTTTTACTTTAATTAAAAAAGATAGTGCTTCTTTATCAGTATAGGATATCATTCTTCGTCTTGTTGATAATCAGGGCCATACATGTGCTAGTGACGTCATCGTCGCCTCTTTAATAAACTTAATCACTTTCAATTTCAAGGACGCAAATTCATTAATGTAGCTTAACTCAATTCCATGATGGATTTTAATTTACAAATATCATCTGCTTTTCTTTTTTCTTTCTTGGAATATGTGTCAGACATTCCGTTGATCTAAATGGGATACCTATTGGCTTGGACAGGTAATACTTCCTCTTTTTATTGGAGCAATAAGGCGTCCTTATTTACAAAATTTTATCGTTCGTAAATATTTTCAAATTTCTCCAAGATTTTGTGGCACATTTTTTAGTTCTATTCTTTACGTTAAATAGTTTCATTCTCTATGGACAGTAGCGGGTTGTTAAATACCAGCAAATTTTAATAATACATAAAACATTGGGAAAGACGTGTTCTTTTTAGAAATATGATCGAACTCATTGAACTCGGTTATACGTCGGCAGCATCTGGTATATTTCCAATAGCGTTTCGCTCAGCGATGTACGCCGTGCTGAAAAAATATTCTTATACAAAGAAAACGATTGTTTCATCTAATGCTGTAACATCTGCGCAGCTAAAATAATCTTTCGAGTAATGTAAGGGATCTGAAAAACGACTATCATTATCATTACATATTTGTCTCAATCTGATCAAATCCGAACTTTTATCTAAAACACTATTTAACTCTTCCATAACTAGATAATTTTTTCGTTATTTAGGGCGTTCATCTATGACTGTATATTGTCCAGTATTTGTAGCGATTCTACTAACGACAATGAAAGATTTTCTAATTTGCATATTGCCTCAAGTATTCTTTTGCAATGGTGAATAATTGTAAATCTGTAAATACTTCAAATCTTTTTCTGACTTTCTTTAATAGTTGCGGCTTCTTTTAACTTAAATTGAAAACTTCTTCATTTCTTGAAAGTGTTTAGAATTACAAAAACCGCCTGTAACGATGTTTTCCAACGTGTATAAATTAGCTGTGATGGTTAAGGGGTGCCGGGGCACTAAAATTCTCGAATTCTTTTAGTAAATTTAAGAAAAACGGCTTTCATTTAAACAATTGAATCAATTATCTCTGGTTAACAGTTTCTGTTACAAGATGTAAAGCATGAAATTTACTACACTAGTTCTTAAAAGAATAATTCACATTTAACGTGGTTGCAACTACATTAATATTAACATTAGTCTCTTGGGAGCTGAGTTGGTTAATGTATTTTGTAAGAATATTTTGCAAAACTCTTAAAATTGCTTCACTAATACATTTTTCTAATCTTTTACTAGTTAGTAACAAAGGCATGGATGCTTTAAAAGATTCTAGTGTTGGTACTACAATTTGATAATTCTTTAGTCAGTAGTCTCGATCATACATAACCACAGCTCTTTACTATGTAAATCAGATTCAACATTGTTTTCAATTTTATTGCACCAGAGTTTACATGACCTGATTTTGTACTGTTGCTCAAGATGGTAATTTCTATTTGGGATTGTATGTAACTTCAAACTTATGACAGTTTCAGTGCAGTAGTTCAGCCCTGAAGATGCCCCATACAAATGGGTACGAAACGTCGGCAGATATACTAGTGACGCGGTTCCAGTCCGGAAACCTAGAAGCAGATATTATGAAAGTGTTTTTTAACAAGTAAAGAAAACAATAAATAAAAACAGCAAATATCAAATTAAATCAAAAATAAAGTCTTTATAAGCATTTGCACCACTTTTTGCATATTCATGTTGTAGTTTTGATGTATTTTTACAGGCAAATTTGTCCCAGGAGAGAAGCATTTATCGCAGACTGTCTTTATTGTCTTGGAGCAAGGATAATAAATACATGCCGTAGTTTAAGTCCAGAACTTCTTTTATAAATTTAAGTATATTACGACTTAAATACAGAAAGATGTATTGGTTAATGGGTCGGTATTCAACCTTATCAGTCTACAAAAAGCTCCTGCTTTATCAACAAGTCCTTAAGCCAGTTTGGGCTTATGGTATGCGACTTTGGGGTTGTGTCAGTAAAAGCAATAGAAAGATCATACAAAGATTTCAGAACAAAGTACTTCGTGGTATTGTCGATGCACCCTGGTACATACGGAATTTACATAAGGATTTGGATGTACAAACTGTCGAAAGCGTCATCAAAAAGTAAGCTCTTCAACTCCTGGATAATGCAGATATGAAAAGGAGACCTAAAAGAACTAAACTATTTGAGTTAGTTTAATGAGTTCAAAAACAAAGTGTGGAAGTGTACACTTTAACTTCTGGTGTACTAGATTATTAAAACAGTTTGGATACTGATGCTTTTATGTTGATTGTTGATGTTAGTTTAATTACCTTTTCTTATATTAGTAAATTATGTTGGGCAAAAATTGCTCATTAGTCAATAAATGACTAGATTGTAATAAAAAAAACCCGCACAGGGTTTGTTAAAAAAAAGTATATTACGTTTTCTATCATCACCTTCTGATATTATTGCGAATACGATAATATAACAAATACTATAACTGTTCTCATAGAGTTGACGCGATGTCTAAATTCAATCTGTGCATTAAATAGGAGCACATGTCCCGAGTCCCGGCGACTGATACGCCACCAAGAATTGGCGGTTCTAATGATGTGGCACGTAAGTTGAATAAAAAAGTTTAAAAAAGTGTGAGGTTACGATTCTACGAAGCGTCTGCGGCTCCAAATTGTAATTCAACGAAGAAAAATCGATTATGTAACAATAATTGCACCCAAGTTACATACAAATTTCTTAACAATTATTTGTATTATGACGAACGACGAAAGGTGCATAAAAGCGTACTTTAAACAATTACTAAGTCAACAATTTTGCGTAATCCAGAAACCAGGCCGTGTTGATAATAAAACTGATAAAACCTGGTTAAAATTCTCACAGAATTACTTGAAACTTACTCAAAATCATGCGCATCATTGGCCTAGTGAGATTTTGACCGGATTTAGCGGTATCTCGTTTTGTTAAAGCTGCGTACTATGGGTTGGCTTTCAGATAATAATTCTGAAATTATACCCAAAATTGTTAATCTTTCAAATTGTCAGAAACTATGTCCTATCGAAAAATATAGAATAATTGTTAAAAGTCAATTGAAGATGACACAAAAAAAGTGCAGCGGATGAAGAAAATTAAATTAATATGAAACTCAACGGGTGAGCACTGAAGATATACAAAATATTGATGAGAAGTATCTAAAGAAAACCTAGAGGGGAGTCTTTTTCTTGGTTTCTTTTACCATGTTATGCTTTTGGTTTAAAATATTACTTAATCCTCCTCTATTGCGCTGCAAGATATCCGGGTACCTATATGGAAGTTACGTAGAAAACAGGCATTTTTCCACTAAATATCTAGTTAAAACGTTGTAAAATATATATGGGATTGACAATAAATGTAATATATATTTTCTCTTTATACCCGAAGGTATGCCACACATCTTATTACAAATTTTAGATACATATTTATATTTTTACGTAAGATAAATTTAAAATTTAACAGCTTCTTTCCTGTAGGTTTGTAAAAGCGAACGTCTGTTGTACATATTTAGTGCGAATATAAAGTTGGTGAATCCCCTTTGAGAATGAATACAAAATTGTATGTAGTTTTGTGCTCATTATTTTTACCTGACCGGGTAAGGTAATATTTTTTACGTAAAACAAACGAAATGAATTCAAACATAAGAGTTCGTTCTAGAAGACTTAATTCTACTGACATAGTAATATATTAAGCGAATTAGAAAACGGTGAAGAAGATTTTATCCACTCTGATTGCGATGAAGAATATATTTCACCGCTAAACGAAATAACATTGGAAGTTTCAGATACTGAATTGGCAGGTACTGTAGAAGTTGACGAAGATTTGTTTGACTCGGTAAAAAGCGATGATTATGAAAATGATGAAGTTCAGACAAGAAGTGAACTTCGTGGTAACATGGAAGTTGCTGGCAGGTTAGCCCATTTCAAGAATCCCAGTCTGTAAAAAAATATTTTGCGACAGCCCAAAAATTTAAATCGTATACAGCCAAAGAAATATTTAAAAGTATTTTGTCAAGTGAAATGTGTGACATAATTCTTAGAGAAACAACTCGTAAAGGACAGACAATTACAACAGAATATAATACAAAAAAGATAAAAAACAAAAAAAAATATTCGAGTCTTATAGAGAAGAAGAACTCAACGCTTTTCTTGGTATTTTGATTTACTCTGGTGTTCACAAATCAAACGGAGAACACGTATCTGAATTGTGGAAACCCACTAGTTTGCCATTGTTTCAGGCAGCAATGTCATACAACAGATTCAGAATGCTATTACGTTGTATTCGTTTCATTAATAATGAAACTCGTGATATATGTACATGCAAAGTCTCGAAAGATCTGCAATAAAACATTTGTAACTTTTTCTTATGTTTTTATTATTTATTGAATTTTTGATTTTGTATTTGTTTGTTTCTGTTTTCCTATTTCATGAACTAAATTATTTATGTTTATATTGTATTTTATATAGACTTTTATTTATTTATGCAAAGCTACTAACAACTCAAAAAGTATACTTATAATGGCCGCATTCTCATATAAAACACGTACATGTATCCGAGTACCTTGGTGCGCAGTTAAGAGTGTTAAGAATAAATTGCAAATTAATAAAAAAATTTAGCTGTACGGCTGCAAAAATACAAAATTTTTTGAAAGTTAGTAGTCCTTAAGAAGCTTCAGACATCGATTTCAATGAAAAAATTTCGGTTGAAGATGCTAAAGGCACCCGGGTACCCCGGGTACCTAGGTGTGCACATAAGGGTTAATTGTATTAATAATAATAAGAATAATAACTTTATTGCAATTAATTGTACAGGAAAAAAATGCGAACGATATGACAGGTATATTACATAAGTGTTAAAACATATTCTTACACATCATAATCTTACTGTAGAGAACAACGATTTATATATTCAAATATACTCTATGTCAATTAAGAAATCGCGAACTCCCTCGCCTGCGGGCTGCCATCCCCAGCATACTGTTGGGCCGTCTTAGGCGTCTAGATGCAAATAGTGACGCATCGAGGGTGATAACTTTTTCGTTTTGCGTGGGTTTTGGAGAGAGACTGGAGAGGTGTAGGCAGAGATATGGCGACGTGGGGAGTAGAAATCCACAGACGCAAATTCCGGATTCTGGATGGACAATCCCCCAAATACTGGTCAGGACGTGACTATTGCGAGGCGGTATAACTGAAGGGCAAGTCGCTACCAATTGTTGGGATTCCCTCAAATCCACCCGAGACCAGGAGATGCAGGGCCGGATGTGATCGGGTGGAATCACTAAGTCACGTCTTCCAAAAGTGTCCGTCCACCCATCGGCAGAGGATTCGGCGACACGATAGGCTCGTCGACCTTGTCAAGGGGGAAGCACTAAAAAGGGGGCACCTGGTGGAACAAGAGCACAACATTCGTTCCACATGCGGTCTGAGAAAACCGGATCTGGTGTATGGTTCTATGTCAATTAAGAAATCACGAACTCTTGTATTCTCAATAGTTAAAGAACTATTGAGAATACCTTAACTTTTTTAAATGATTCCGGTAAACTATTAAAAAATTTAATGGAAAAGTAGCGAAGTCCACTCTCTATCAAGATTAGGCGGTGTTTGGGATAATAGTAATTAGTTTTATGCCTTGCGGAATAATCAATCTATTCTTCAAACAGGTCTTTATGTTTTTAGGCAAAAAGTAGTACCTCGAATATATAAATTCCAAAAATAGTTAACAAAAAATGTTTTCTGAATCTGCCCTTATATGATTGATTAAAATTCATGTTATGTATTAGGTGCGCAACTAAGTTCTCGCTGCTTTTTTGAAGAAAATGCAACTTTATTGTGAAAAAGTGTTTACAAATGAGTCATTCAAAATATTGCCCATCGCTAGCGACAACTTTTTCCCATTTTTCTGGTAGACCTCGAGTACCGTCACGGTAGCAGTGTTCGTCTTTTGAGGCTATCCACGAATTAAGCCATTTGAGATGTCTTCATATGAGCGGAACTTCTGATTAGCCAGATCATGTGCCATCGAACGGAACAAGTAATAATCGGACGGCGGAATATCTGGGGAATATGGCGGGTGGGGTAGGACCTCCCATTTGTGCGTTTCTAAGTAGGTTTCAACGGGTTTGGCAACGTGAGGCCGAGCGTAGAATCACTTTATCGTGCCTCTGCTCGAATTGTGGCCGCATCAGTTGAGTTCGATACCGTTCCCCAGTGATGGTTCCGTTCGGTTTCAACAGCTCATAATAAATAACACCGCCCTGGTCCCACCAAATACACAGCAAAACCTTCGCAGCGTGAATGTTCGGCCGAACCGACGATGTAGAAGCATGACCGGGCAGTCCCCATGATTTGGTTCTGTTTGGGTTGCTGTAATGAATCCATTTTTCACCACCCGTAACGATGCGATGAAGAAAATCCTTCCTTTTTTGCCGCTGGAGCAGTTGTTCACAGACGAAAAAACGACGCTCAACGTTTCTTGGCTTAGAATCATAAGGAACCCAAGTTCCTTGTTTTTGGCGGGTAACTCCTAATGCTGAAGCAAGCTCTTTTTGCGTTTGGCACGGATCCTCATCGAGGAATGACTCCAATTCAGCGTCTTCGAAGGTTTTTGGTCTTCCTTCACGCGAACGGTCGTCATCATCGAAATCACCGTCTTTGAAACGACGGAACGTTGTTCCACTTAGAGCAGCATTTCCGTAAACTTTTTAGAGTTCCCGATGCGCTTCGGCCGCCGTTTTGTTCGAATGAAAGAAGAAAAGCAACACTTTCCGCAAATGACAATTATTTGGCACAAAATCAGACATTTTCACACAAACAAAAGTATATGACGCAGAAACAAAATCACTAATGTGTCAAAGCGGTTTGTTTACCATATGTCTAAGCTTGGTTCATGACGTTTTAATTGTCACAATCGACTAGCACTTACTACTGGAGTCATCTCTTGAAAAACAGCGAGAACTTAGTTGCGCACCTAATATTGTTTTCGGAATTCTTTTCTGTATTATGAAAGTACGATTCAAATCAGTACTACTACCACAAACAGCAATGCCATACCTTACTCTGGAATAAAAGCATCCAAAATATATCATTCGTCATCATACCTCAAGCGATGACTTCCAAAATATACATATGAAAGGATTTTAGATAAATCATGAATATAATTCTACCATTTTAGAAACTGATCGATCATAATTCCAAAGAAACGAACTCTATTGCGTACGGGATATATGGATTCGCCAAGTTCCACATTGTCAGGAAATTCAGAAAAGGTATTGCATCTGAACAGTATTATACTTGTCTTCGATTTATTTACATTCAAGTTATTATGAGCCAGCCAGTTCTGAACTGTTCCTAATACAGAGTCAGCGCTGTCAATTACCTGATTTAAACAGCCGCCGGTGACCATAAGCGTAGTATCGTCGGCATAATTAATTGTGATGCATTGCTTATTAGGTCTATGATCGAGATAATGAATATCATTAAAATACAATAGAAATAAATTGGGTCCGAGAATACTATACTGCGGGACACCTCTGGAGATCATTACCTCATCTGAATAAGTATCATTATCATCGATATTTAGGCATACTGATTGTGATCTGTTAGTAAGGTAAGATTTAAACCAAGAGAGAGCAATGCCTCTTGTACCATAGCCTTCGAGTTTACTTACAAGTAATTTATTATCTACAGTGCCGAACGCTTAAGATAAATCTAATGAGCACACACATGGTAGTTTTTTTTGTATTTATATATCTATTAAAATTCAAATAAAATTATATTTAGTCTCTAGTTGTTTATATATTTCATGGACGGTATTTATCTAAAATTTCGTGCCTTTATGAAACTATATCGTGCAATCTGTAATATTAGTCATCCATGTACTGCGCTTTAATGAAAATATATATGTTCTAAAGGCGTTTCACACTGCGCAAACGCAATGTACATTTTATATTGGATGCACGAAAAGTACATATATCAGATCTCGTTTTCCTAAATAACCTATTGTAATTTTCCGGGTATACTTTCGTGACTCCCGCAGGATATGTGAGTGAGATGGTCCCGGAAATGTGAACGAATTACCGAGACTGAGAAAACCCGTCTCGGAAACTGACCCCTATTATAGTCGGTAAAAAAAAACTGAAACAAACTATTGTGAACATAATTCGAAATTTCATAAATAACCCTCGATAACATCAGCAGAATCAAGGAAAAAATTTCTAAGAAAATATTGTTATAATCATAGGTCTTTTTCTTTCGGAAGGGATGGAGAATATACTGAATATTTCCTTTTTGTTTTACCGATTTTTAAGAAATTACTAGGGATCAAAATACAAAAGGAGACTTGTATAAGAATACGGTAATAATAACAACGATATTAATAATAATCAAAATTCTTCTATTATTCATACATTAATTAAAACATAGATACGAAAAGAATTTACAAAACGCTTACAAAAAATTGTTGAGTAAATAAATGAATAAATAAATAAATCTTTATTGTCCAATAGGATATCCCAATTGTAGGACAAAAGCATTAAAACTAATATAAGCAAATAAAATAATTGTAAATGTAAAACATAAGGCAGGAGAAAAAAAATCATTCAAATTCTAAACAAAGCAACTAAGCAGCTACATGTCAGCAATGCAAGATTCCAAAAAAATGTCCGAAACAAGTTTATCAGTAATGCGACACATTAATGTTACAGGCGCTCTTTGCAGTACAATGGTCCTTGGCGCCGTAAGGTAGAATGTGCTTTCATACCTGGCAGAAATCCGAGGAACGCGAAAAGACACTCCCGATAAAAGAAACTCACAGTCAATCTAGCCATGCAATAACTTCCACATAAGCTTCGCACAATGTTGATTTCTTCTTTCCTCAAAAGCTAGCATTCCATGTCTGGAGAGCAGTTCCTCTTGACTTGTTCCAATGGGTGGAAATGTTCCATCCATCTTGTAAGACAAAAATTTTAGAAATCATATGTGTACTCGTTCCAGCAGTAAGCAATGAGAAGCAAAAGTAGGTTACCATACGATATCAGCATATTCCAGCTTGCTAATAACAAAAAGCGTAATAAAGTGACTTTAATATTCCCATGTCTCCAAAGTACTTAGAAACACGCATTAAAAATCCTAAAGATTTACATGCAGATGCACAAGTTGTCAGAATATGAGGTCTAAACGTCAGTTGGTGGTCGAAAGTAACTACCAGGTCATTAATTTGAAACTGCCTGGTAAGAACCGTATCACCTATTTTGTACTTCGACAGCAATGGTACACTCTTTTTTGTGTATGATACTACACAACATTTATTCACATTTAATGTCAGATGATAAGTGTTACACCATGCTTCAATGTAATCCAGACCCAATTGCAATTTGTAAGTGTTAAGATTTTATAATAAATCTTAATGTTATGAGCGTATGCTAGCACAGGACAATCGATGTTTAATAGAAGACCATTGATAAAGAGAACGAAAAGTAGTGGGCCCAGATTCGATCCCTGCGGAACCCCAGAGCTAGCTATGAATTCATGCGACGAAAATCTATTGCAGGAAACAGAAGAGACACGGTTTTTTAAATAAGACATCAGTGCAATCGTAGGCGGAGCAAATCCAAAAGAACTGAGTATGGAAAGTAAAGCAGCATGCCAAATGACGTCAAAAGCACGTGACGGATCAATGTACAAGACATCAACCTGTCCCCGCTTGTCCAAAACTTCGCTCACATACTGAGTAATAGTGCAAATATTTGTTGTTGTTGAGTGACGGCTAATAAACCCATGTTGATCTGGTGAAAGAAATGATAGGACGTTGGAATATATAGCAGTATACATAACTTGCTTGTAAACTTTTGCAAAGTTTGACAATAAAGACACTGGTCGATATTTGTGTAGCAGTGTTTTGTCACCTTTTCTATGGACAGGACAAATCAAAGCGCGCTTTCAAACGTCGAGAAAAGTAATTGTTTGTAAGGAGGGATAATTGTCATTAATGGATTCGCGAAAACATATCGACAATCGCGGACAACAAAATCCTCTCCAGTAGTACGCCTATTAGCAAGCCTTGATAAAAAATGCAATAAATCATTTTCAGACACTCGTGTAATAGCAAAAAAGGGGCAATTGCTGTGGTGTTCGGAACAATTTGGCTGATTATTTTCTGAACAGACACGAGAGAATGTGTCAGCGAAGGCATCCACTGTACCCTCAGGATCAGAAAACTCTTCAGCGACATCACTAAGTCTGCCAGGTGTTCTTATTACTTTTTTTTTCATTCAAAAATTTCCAAACAGCGGTCGGATTAGACTTTACATTAACTTCAATGTTGGATAAGCAAGTTCGATATGCTTGGGAAATAAAATAATACAATAACACAGCATTTTTTAATGTTTAACTGTAGCTTGTACGCAGAGCACTACCTTGTAATTATATTGTAACTGAAAGACATCATTCCAGGTCCTAGAAGAGTGATAAGGACATTCATAGGCATAAGACAATACAGGACATGACAAGAATGTCACCAAGGCATTGGCGAAAAGAACAACAGTGGTCCCAAATGAGGTCCCTGTGGAACCCCAGATAAAGTAGACTATTCGATGACTTATAACTATTGTACTGAATATAATTTAATCTATTTGCCAGATGTGACATCAAAAGCGAAAGAAGAGTAGAACTCAAATTAATAGTCTACAGTTTAGCAAATAAAATTTCATGATCTACATAAAAGTACTAGTGAAATCAGTGTATATAGATAACATAAATTATTCACATTACGAAGCTACATATTGTAATTTGCTGTGCCGCTGTTCATCACCGCAACTAAAACATTTACAATATTGGGTCCATTAATATCAGTAGTGTCATCTGCTGGCACTCAAATTACTATACTTCCAATTATCACAATTTTATAGAAAATGTGTAAACTCGAAATGATTCACCGTGTACCATGGAATGTTACTCGTTACTAGTATTTTAAATTCATCCAAATTCAATGTTTTTGCCTTTCGTAAGCAGTTCAGTGCCAGCGATACGTGTTTTATGTGTATCCGACGGCACATGTTTTACTACGTGGGTTTTCACATGCCACGTCAGTACTACATTACAAATTTTGTATCGGAGTTGAGTACCGTTGAAATCTTTACCTTTCAACAGTATTTCGCGATGTACGTAAATGGGACAAATTTACGCAATAGGACGCAAGTAACTAATAAAACAAAAGAATAGATCGGTCCGCTACAAAAGGCTCTCACGATTTCGCAGTAATAGATGTAACTATTTTATATCTACATATCGTAAATTAGAAACACCGTTATTGAAAACGAGGAGAGGGAAGTCACCTGTGTCACGTTGATGAACTCGAAATAGATAAATTGATATAATGTATACATTACAACAGTATACATATATAACATACAGTCTGTTACATATTACTGTATTATTGTTATTACTGTGTCCAATTTCGAATTACATTACAAGTCCGGTTCTGGAATGTACTCCAGACTACTGATCTCAAAATATTACGAGGGTAGTCCCAGAAGTACTCGACCAAACAAAGAAAACAAAAAAATTTTGGAAAGAAATATATTTATTTGTCGACATAATCTCCCTTCAGCTTTATACACTTTTCCAGCGATGTTCAACAAGGTCAATACCTTTTTTATAATAAGAACTATCTTGCTCCTCAAAATAGCTATTAACTGCCGACATCACAGTTTGGCAACAGAATCTAACTCAAGGGGGCTAAATCTGGCGAATATTGTGCATGAGGTAGCAATTCAAACTTTAATTCATTAATTTAGGCTATTGCGATAACGGATTTGTGAGTTGGTGCATTGTCTTAATGAAACAATACTTTCTTCTTAGCTTTGCTTGATTTTTTCGCTTGAACGTTGCAATTACTTCGCACAATACTCGTCGTTAATAGTTTTTCCTTTTTCAAGATAGTCAATGAAAATTATTCCACGCGCATCCCAAAAAAACCGGTGCCATATCTTTGCCTGCATATATTTCACTGTTGTAAACGAAGGAGCAGACTCACCCAGAGTAGAATTTAGCTCAGCTTTTAGATCGGTTGGATTGAGGCCTTTCGAATAAAAGTACAAATATTGTATCACGTAACGATGCCCAATTCACTGAAAACGTTCACTGCCAAACAAATACTGAACGCTGATTGATAATTTTTATTTTTGACTCCTAATAAATAATATTCGAAAAAAAGGAACTTATTTATAAAATCAATGTGGCATAATGCATTGACGAAGCAATACATATTCAAAAATTATTGTCCAAGAGCTATATCGTTCATAAGTTTCACGAATCACTTCTGTGGATTACATATTGAAACTTTTTGTAGTTTTTAATACATTTATATTTTCGTTTGAAACTGTAAAGTAAAAAGTAAAAAGAAATGTGCACCTACATAAAGCGTGTTTCAAGTTTCGCGTTTTTTTAAAGAATAAATAAAACACATAATTTTCATTCACTTTCAAAAACTCTTTATTGGTAATTGAAGTATCAATTATGACATCTACATGCGAAAAATAATATCTGCCAAATGGCCTCCTTTTGCAGCTCCACAGACGTCCACTCTTTTGTTAAAGTTTTCAATGACATTTTGACATAATTGAGGCTCTATCTCACTAGCAGCATTTTCAAAGAAGTAAGGTCCAATTACACCACCTGAACATAATGCACACCAAACAACAACTCGTTTAGGATGCATAGGTTTCTCATGAATAATTCGTAGATTTTCCGCACCCTAGATACGGCAATTTTGTTTATTAACATAGCCACCAAGTTCAAAATGTGCCTCATCGGAAAGCATTATTTTTTGAGAAAAATGAGCTGGTTCATTGATGAAATTGACAAATGAATGATGTTTTAAATGATCTAATGGCTTCATTATTTGAACCTTATATGCCTTCAGTGTTGTGTAAAATACGCCATGTTGTTGATCCGCTAAGTCCAAGTTTTTGTGAACGTCGTCTAATGGATATTTCAGGATCTTCAGCAACACTTTCACGAACCAAACCAATATTTTTATGTGAACGACCATTGCGACTATATTTTTCACTTTTTTGATCTTCCACCAAACCGGTCTCTTGAAATTTTTTAATAATTCGACCGATAGTGCTTTCAGATGGACGATTATGTAAACCATAAAATTCACGTAATTTTCTAAAAGCTCATTTCACAAAACGCTGATTTTCATAAAATAATTCATCAATCTGAACGAAGCCACTTTTGTAAATGTCATACATCACACCTTTTAAATGCTCACATACCCAGACAAATTCAGTGCGCCATCTATATTTTATTTATTCTTTAAAAAAACGCTAAATTTGAAACACTCTTTACATACAGTCTGCATAATACAAAACGCAGGCCATTATCCCATCCAGGGAGAGCTAATGTGAGGGATTGAGAGAATAGAAAGATAGAAATCCCTCTAATATACTTAGTCAGTTTTAGTTTACCTATCTGTTGTATATGATATAGGTAATGATTTTTGATCAAATGAGTGTAGCAGATGCAAAACGTTTCGAAGCAATGTTTTTGTGAAATAATTGTAAAAGTTCTAAAATGGCAATTACAACGGCATCTAGGTACTTACATAAGTCGGAAAACTTCATGAGACGATGTGAAAGGTGTTTTCAAAAAACCTAAAGTAAAGATCTTTTAGGGCGCAGGGAAAGCTGTAATTCAACATGGCATGTTAAGGCTATTATTAATTGTTTAAGAAAAGACCAAGAAATTGGCATTTCGTTAAGGATAATCTGTGCTAGCCAAGAAGCATAAATATTACTTTAATGATAATTGGAAACAGATTACGCTAATACAATATCGGTAATCGGAGCACAGTTAAACCGTTGCTCTCCGATATGTCGCATGTGATGTAAGTACAAGAAAATTCCAGCAAGGAATGATCCCAAATTGTTTTTTAGATGAATCAGCTTTCTGGGTCTTGCCTTCTAGAAGGAAGGCATAGTCAACGGACAAAGAACGTACTATACAGCACACTGTAAAACACCACATGAAGGTGCAAATCTAGAGTTGCTCTCGTATTTCAGAACATTACGTGTGCGTACTGGTATTTTAAACGCGAAAGAAATGATAAAATTGTACCAAAAAGTACTTGCAAGGTCGGTAAAAGTGTGGTTTGAAGGTGTTTGAAGTGTAGATCTAAAATATTGACGCATGTCATGTATGGGAGTGGAAGTCTGCAGAAGATATTCTATCAGTAGATAGGCTTGCATAACCCCCAGGCGTCAACACAAGTCAAATTATTTGCATTTGGACTGTTATGAAGCAGAAACTTCGAGGAAAATGTGTATATAAAATATCTCAATTCTCTTATAATACAAGAAAGATATGAGGCTCATTACCTATGAGTAATGCGGAAAGCCCGGTTGTAATTATGAGACTTTATTGTAGTGCTACGTATATATTGCTATAGAAATATTGTAGACTGGACGCCATATTTAATATTAAATATAAGCGCCTTAGGATATAAAATGTATGTAAAAATATATCTATTTTTCTCTCAGCCTTTAGAAATTATTAGCTTACGTTTCTTGTAATACACAAATTTCTTAACATTTAAATACCCCTTTTTGTGTATATAATTTCCAAATAATAGATTTGCTTTTCTAGTAGTAGTTAGAACGAAATATTTCACAAATATATAAAACGAACTATGATGCGTAACACAGTATTTAATAATTTTTATTTATACTTATATAGATTGCATTATTAATATAACTTACATTCCCTAGAATTCTCATTTTCCGAATAACCCGATTCCTCCCTTCCATTAATTAATTAGTCGAAGTTTGAGTTCGGAATCTTGGAAATTAGCTGGTAAATTTATTCGGACCATTTCACCACAGGAACGTATTCATTCAATCACATCCGAATTAAATTTAGATCATAATTCCTAAGGAGGATGCAGAAGTTCCGAAATGTCCGCTGTCTGAAGGAGATCGCCAGACGGAGCCACTAATGATCACTTCATCGGCGATTTAATTGAATTATTAAAGTGTAATAGATGGTTGTTCGGGAGCATCAAAGGGAAGGAAGGACTTTCTGCCGTCGATGTTGTTGCCCTCTGCACTTGATTCCGGATTTTTCAACGGCAGCTTGTGCGGACCGCCCTTGGTCTTCTGCAGGGAACCTTTGGTTCTTCCGACAGATCTGGGTCTCGTTGATCGAATCGTCCTTCCCCATTAACTCTGTCTGAATGAACTAAAGTCAGCGGACAAAAGGACCAGAATTAAAATTAATGGTCTTGTGTTTTTAATTAAGTTGGCAGCGTTTGGCCTTTTGTCGGTGTCTCTTAATTTACGAATAAAATAAACAATGGTTGTTTAGAGAATGTGTTTATAGAAAGGATTTTGTAATTGCTACACTAATTTTTGGTAAATAAAAACGTTTAAAATTATATGTCCAAAAGCATTAATTTGAAATACATACATTTTTATGTCGAAAACACCGTAAGGGTGTTAGAAATTGTAACTGGATTAAGTCTATATTAATATCAATACTTTTTAACATTTAAACTTATTTGCTTGGTAGATGTACATCTAGTAACACGTTCCACATAGAATTAATCACTACGTTCATGTTACAGATAAACACTTAGAAGAAATTTCTAGATACGTTGACTGTCACTACGGTCTCTCGAACGGTTTTGGTCTCGTTTGTAGTTGAACAAGTCTGTTGTTATCGACTAATAAGGTTACTGCAACATTTTTTATCTCTCTTTATCTCATATTCAACGATAGATAAATTCAGCTCGCGAGGGAACTCTTCATTACGAATAAATAGTGGCGCATTAACGACGAAGTATTTTGTTCTGGAATATCTTAAATTTTGACGTTTAATTTCTTGGTATATCCTCATAGCTAGATGTCACAAGCCAATATAAACTTGAGAATTTGCTTGAAGTAAAAGTGGTTCATTATGTTTTGATAATTTCGAGAAGTCAGTATATTTACCTGATTTTATAGTTACCAAAATACATGATGATCTGGTAATCGAAGCCATGCAACGAACAAAAATATGCCTAACGTTTCTATAGTGTAAGCGATCTATTTTGAAATTGACTTTTCATCCTTGCTGCAACAAAATTATCCAACTGATAGAAATACTGTCAGAATTAATTGATAAATTCAATTGCAGATGTTCATGGTTTAGAACTCCATTGAAACTCTACCATATTCCTTTAGATGAAAAGTCTAAGAGTTTTTCTTATCTGGATTTCTATATCTCTATCTATTTACGTACATTTCTCATCTTATAAACAATCATTTCGAAACCCGATTGCTTTTGTTTCGCTTTAGCTATGAATTACAATAACACCAATAGTAATTATCTTTATTTTCAACAGGCAGAAGCCCAACAACAGGATAAAATATGTTATATACATTATTTTATTATATATTAATGGCATATGTAATACTCGTAGTTATATTATGCAAAAAAATTCTTAATAAACGCGCTCATAAAGTTTCATCTAGGTAAATATGTCCTCCAAAATTTTATTGGCGATTATAGACAAAAGCGTTTGCTTCAAGATATTCGTCCTTTCGATTGGGACCACAAATGTAAAATTGTTCCCGGAGCTAATGCGGGATACCAGAAAACACATACGGCCGAGAAAAAAAGAACAATATTGTTTTGTAAATATAAAGACCATACAAAAACCTTTCACAAAGGGAAACCTTTCTGGCACTAAATGAGGTCATGTTGTTGCAAAGACAATTCGTCTTCTGTCGAACCTTTTTATAGATAAATTCCGTCGACCTTGAAGGTAGTAAACTTCATAAACTTACGATGAATGAACCCAAGGATTCGGAAGGGTATATAGGATACCATATAAAAACCGCGTATTCGATTTTACTTGTTATGTAAGCGTAATCATTTGAGTGAAATGGTATCATTGAAATATTTAGCTATGTGCATAACAAACTCTGGTTATTTAAAAGGTTCAAAACACATACTTGCAATGTGTGCTCTAAAAGGTTAAAGACTCAAATCAAATATCATCTCACGATCTTTAATTTCGCCTACGTTTTTCAAATAAGCATCCTTGATTCGAATAATGTAGAACAGGTACTACTTGCATCACGTTGACAGAGAACAAATATGCCTGTTTCACTAAGTCTCCTATTTAATCTTCAATGTATTGGTAGATGTGTGTTGCCGGTGTGCATACCGTATTGCGTCTTTGTCTTTTGCGAAGTACGCATGTCCATTGCAAAACCCAAATACCATATACACATAGTTGAAAATGTATATGTTGCTTGGGATAAGGCAAGTAACGGAAGCGAAAATAATGAACCTTAAACTGGCAAGTGGAAAAGCTAAATCATACCTACACGAATTAAGAGAGTATGGAATGAATCCACTCCTGCTGTAAATTTGTAATGACAAGAACCCATTAATTTAATTAACTCATCTTCTGTTGCGAGTGAAGAAGAGCGCGGCAAAGAATTATTAAACGATTCACTATTAAAAGAACCTGAAATAGAGGCAAACGTTACAGAGGAAAATGTACCTGCAAAAGCATTTACAATTTGGTTAGGGTCCACGATATAGTTTCCATTATCAGAAACTTTTTATCTTAGTAGAACGCCTTTCCGTCCAAAAAAATCAAAAAATTGGAAATATCTGCTTTAAGAGAATATTCCACTGAGGTTTTTAGGCTTTTTGCATAGGTAAATACTACAGAAAAGGATAGTTGCAGATATCGTCTCTGTACAATCTTTGACAATATATTTTCGATATCTAGTGATAATAATCTGGGTCTGTATGGTAATCATAATACATTTCGTTTCAGGAAACGAATGCCCTTCTCTTAAACCACGAGTTCGAGGAAAGGGTGTCGACATAGGGTTAACTTAATTCTTCTGTGTGTTCCTCATCGGTTGCTTTCTAGATCTTTAATCAATTAGCTGTCCTTCTTTGTTAATTGAAAGTTTTTGTTTAGTTAAGCGGAGTATTTTTGTTATCGGCCAATACGATGGTTTTATAAAGTAGTGAGGTACCACTTCCTTACTGAAATGTCTCGCTTTTAGTTGTTTGTCTTTGTTTAATAAGGCGTTGATATTCACGAATATATCTCCTCGTTGAAGAAGTAATATTGTTGTGTTGGTGTTATGAATATAAAGACTATAGGAGCTCAGCTGCTTGACAGTTTTTCGTTTCTATTTGTGCTGGATTAGTAATGTAATAGGTGTTTTCTAAGCTGCATGAGAAGTATCGATATCGATAACTATGGTTTGACAGCTGATAATGTCAAACCGTGTTGAAATTTCTGTTCAGCAAGATTTGGCAAGTCATCATGAATCGTTCAGTGCCAGAACAATGCTTCCAAATTGTGGAAGTTTACTTTGAAAAAAATAAATCTGTTCGTTCCATCGTCCATTTTACGGTCAATGTAATCGGCCTAGTGAGCAAGCAATTCGTATAGTTGTTGATCGCTTTCGCACTAATTTTGCTCTTCTCGATTCAAAGCCATCAACAAGACAAAGAAATGTGCGTACCAAAGGGAATATTGCTGCTGTAGCGCGAAGTATTGGAGAAAACGCCGAAATGTCGATTCGTCGTCGTTCTCAACTTGTTGGCCTTTGTCCTTCGACTACGTGGAAAATTTTACGTAAGGATCTTGGCTTACGTGCTTATAAAACACAGCTCGTGCAAGAATTGAAGCCAACCGACCATCGTTTGCGTCGCGTTTTTTGCTGATTGTCCTCATTTGAAACTGGTCAAAGATGAACATTTTTATCAGAGAATTGTGTTTAGTGATGAAGCTCATTTCTGGTTAAATGGCCGTATTTGGAGCGAAGCCAATCCTCAGCCGTTAACGAATCACCATTACATCCATTAAAATTGACTGTTCGGTGCGGTATACACAGTGGCGGCATCATCGATCCTTATTTCTTTCGAAGTGAGGAAGGAGCTGCCGTTACAGTGAATGGCGAGCGCTATCGAGCCATGCTGACCGAATTTTTGTTTCCAAAAATTAATCAGCTAAACATCGACGACATTTGGTTTCAACAAGATGGCGCAACTTGGAGTCTTGTTCGACTAGCATCTTAGCTTTTCGAAGCATATAAGTAGCATAACTTCGTTGTCTTCCAGAGGTCTTGGGTTCCTTATTCGTTCTTGCAGAGGTTTTAGTAGATTGCACACTTTGAAGGTTCTTTACGGTTCTCTTGTCCGGTCCAGATTGGAATATGCTTCAGTTGTGTGGTACCCGCTTTACCATTACCAGCAGTTACTCCTGGAGCGTATTCAAAAGAGGTTCCTTAAATATTTATCCTACAGGATCGATGGACATTATCCTGCCTTTGGTTCGACGTGTGAGGCTAGGCACAATTATGATTCTCTTGGTATACGCAGGGAGAAAGCTAGTGGCGGTTTTCTTTATAAATTAATAAATAATTTTATTGATTCTTCTGTGCTGTTGTCCCAGGTTGATTTCCTCGTACCTAGTTTTGACACTAGATCATCGGCAACCTTCTCAATAGCTAGGGCAAGAGCCAATGTTCTCTGCAAGACTCCACTGGCACGTATGTCCAGAAATGCCAATGTATTATACGAGGATCCCTTCCGTTAATTTGCATCTGTTATTGTTCGTTCAGTTTTTTTGTTTAAATGACTTGGATTACATTATTATAAGTGTGTATATTTTTTTGTTAATTGGATTCTTATTTTTCTTTGTATTACATTAACTGCACCTATTTTTGTTTTTACTTTAAATTTTATTTTTAAATGCATATGTCCTGTAAATGGTCTGTGTTACTGCTGAGCATTAAAGATTATTGTTATTAATCTTTGCTTTATTGAAGTTGTCAATAAGTTATGCCTAATATCTACTAGAGTGGTCCACTGTAATTTTTTTGCAATATAATTTATCCTCTTTTTGATATAAAGGAATTATAACTTTTGCCTATATCTCTTTTTGTGAACCATTGCATCCATGTTTCAAGTATTACAGTAATTGCTTTGAATTCACCTGAGCTTTATTCATCCCACACATATACTATAAAAGAAATAAAGTACATATTATTTCTGTTATTGTGGGATTGGTAATTCGATTTATTTTCTCTTCGTCTAATTGTGTTTTTTCTGTTCGTTCATTGAATATTTTTCCATTGCTTTGATTTTTTCTGCTTCATTATCAAACAGCAGATTTCTTTACGAACAATCAGCTTTATTTTTAATACAAGACGTTGAATCACGGCCTTTTCTGTTCATATTTTGTTATATTTTAAAACTTCATAATAAAATAACCTGTAACAGGACCTATTACGAATCGTTTTTTGAGATAGAATCAGAGAACGACATTAATTTTTACTATTTTTACTATTTACTATTTTTACTACTCACTCAACTTCGCTAGAATTCGCTTACGGCATTAAAATGTAACGATGAATTAATAAAAGCAGCTATTATTACAATTTATTAAACATTCTTTAAAGGTAGTTCCTCAATGTTACATTACTAATGTTAGTCTGCACGGATCAATGCCAACAATCTTCGATGCACAATCCTTGCTGCTTATATAAGTTCGACACATTCTGGTGTTTTCTTGTACAAAGTCAGCGAGTACAGTGCCTGCTAAAAATTACGCAACAATATTATTATTTTTTATTACTGATTCCTTTTCTAGTCATATGTTTACAACTATTATCTATTGATTACGTTGTATATGGAAATCGCTGTCTATACGAAGTAGCCCTTTATACTTCGGGAACAGGCACACCGTCTGATGATTGCATCGTGCAGTTTGTCATTTTTAACAATATATTTACCTTGACAGTTTTATTATCCGGTCACTATTTCTATTGTTGACAGTAACTTGAAAATTGAGCGAAAAAATAGAATTAACTCGCGAACATTTTCGTGCATTTATTTTTCATAACTTTCGGCGTGGATTAT
This sequence comes from Dermolepida albohirtum, assembly GCA_031893035.1. Lineage (NCBI taxonomy): Eukaryota > Metazoa > Arthropoda > Insecta > Coleoptera > Scarabaeidae > Dermolepida > Dermolepida albohirtum. Next base: position 13,680 of record JAVIWB010000183.1, on the reverse strand, counting down.
TTCAACAAATATGCATCGACGAGCTCAATTCTTTAATTGGTGATGAGGCCCCATCGAAAACTACAGTATATCGTTAGTATAGTGACTTCAAACTTGGACGGCGTTCTTTGAACGATGAATTTCGTGAGGTCGTCCCACAAATGTTGTTGTGTCTGAAAACATTAATGCAGTGTCTGAATTAATAATGCAAAGCCGTCATGTGACACACCGTGAGATCGAGACATCTATAGGTATTAGTAACATCAGCGTGCATAAGATCCTGCATGAACATTTAGCCGTTAAGAAGCTATGTTCACGTTGGGTACCACATAATTTGACAACCGTTCGAAAAAGGACACGCGTCGATTAGTGCCAAGAAACGCCCAAAAAATTCAATGGCGGTGGTTCAAAGAACATTTATAAAGTCGTCACAGGTGATGAATCTTGGATCTATACGTATGAGCCCGATAGTAAACAGCAGTCGACTGTGTGGGTATTCTAAGATGAGCCAAAACTAACAAAGCACATCAAAACAAATTTTCGCCTGTTTTTTCGGAGAAACCGATCACGTTGGGACCGTGCCTTTAGAGAATTGTAGAACGGTCAATGCTGAATGGTACACGACTATTTTTTTGCCAAAAGTTTTTGAAGAAATAAGGAAAACAGACCGAAAACGACAGATCATTCTTCACCATGACATTGCGAGCTCTCACAGTTCGGTTCTAACGATTGAATATTTAACCGGGCAAAACATTGAATTGATGAGCCATCCGCTGTATAACCCTGATCTAGCACCCTGTGATTTCTTTTTGTTCCCACACATGAAGAATAAACTTCGTGGTCGATGGAGACATAATAATAATAATAATTGTTCTTATTATTACAAACTATTTATTGGCAATTATATAAAAGAAATATTATTATAAATTTGTATAATATGTAATATTTGTATTTCCAAAACAACTTAGTGAAATGAAAAGAATATAAAAATATGTAAAAATTATTATAAAAAATATTTTAATGAAATTAAATTGAACTCAACTAAAAATGTATCTCTTTGCACAGACAGATTTTAGGAACTACGTAGATCTTACGTTGATCGATGGGTAATGTATTGCTACGTTCCTTTCTCGAGTATTTTATAGAGTTTCTATTGTTTCTGCTATTGTTTTAATATTTGCTCTTCTTATCATGTAAATTTCTATATTTCTGTTGTTAATATTCTACATGCAGTACCTTGAATAAGTAATAGGAACACTGAAAAATATAGAGGAAATGACTTTCAACGGTCGATTAAATTTTTTGTAAAATATATTATATAGGAAATTGAAATCCAATATACTCAAGCAGTATATTCTACTTACTCTTTCGAGATAATCTCTGTAGTGCAATAACAATTTAAGAGAAAGATACATTACGGGAAGTTACATGTTAATGGTCTTAAGAGATACATACTTCGGTAGAGGTAACGAATACGTTAAAGGTAGAAGTCCGCGTAACTTTACTGTCAATGCGCTAGGAATTAATTCGTTTTAATGGGATACTGTGCAGGTTGCAAATTAGTTTAGAATTCATTTCAAATAGAAAAGTATGGATTCCAGTTTCTGTAATAGGGTGAAATGAGACAAAAATTAGTCTACTTCAATATAGTTGTCGTATTAATCTGTAAGAGCTTGCAAAAGAAAATATAAATTATAGTTAAAGGTAGGGAGGGGGGCATTCGACCTTGCTTTTTTGCATGTAGGAGAGCAGAGCAGAAAATATAGTGTTTGTTGATGGGATTATGTACAGCGGAAAATATACTAATGTTATAAAGATAAATTTAATTCAGACAGTTGGATGTTCCAACAGGAAAAAGACTGTAAGCATAGAGTTTGCAAGTAGGAGAAAGGATTCTACACAATTTTCCAAAAGAATGTAATCATCTCAGTCATAGTTAACAAAACACCTAAGGAAGTCACAAAATAAGTAATAAAAAAACAAATTCTATAATTTATGCTTTTATTATTGCGGTAAAATTATGGCAATTACTTATACTCGTATTCTCTAAAAATATATTTGTGCTAGTGTATATAGAATCTGTTGAGTAGCTACCTGTGCTTTTATCCAATCTTAAGCTAATGTTGTATTATACTAGTGCCATAGTTAATTATTTCCATAGCCAAAGGAATACAATTAATACTAAAGAAGTTTTCTAAAAAGCCGACCCAGAAGAAAAAATATGCAAAATAATGTCCAGCTACGACCACATTTACAACGCAAATTAAAATTGCATACATTAGGATCTCAATAACTACCTTTTCTATAAATTGTTGCATGCATAGCAGATCCTGTCTGTATATATTAGTCATTTGAACAATTTTCCTTGCAATTTCCTTCACCTACCGCTCTCTCGTTTCCATCCGTCGAAGTTAAAAGCCGATATTATTGACTTTAGCTATTAAATCGCTGATTTAAAAAAGTTCTTTTTTACTTGTCAATAATCCCATTTAAGTAATGGTTTTCTTATTTCATCCTCTTTGTCATCTTAATTGCAAGAAGAAAATTTGTTCTATGTCACACCGAAATTTTATTGTCCAATTTTTAATTAGTCAAGCTTAATTTATGGAAGGAGCGAGTTAAATTTCCAATCAACTACAAAGGGTATTAGGAAAGTTTTCCAATATAGCTTTGCTTATTTAATTTTTTCAAAGTAATTTCCTCTACACTCAATACACCTCTCCATCTTCCGGAACCAATCTTTAAACCAGTTCTGCCGTTTTACTAGTGAGTAAAGCATACTCGTTGTCCCAATCCCGCAGAAGGTCTTCATCACTGGAAAACCGCCTCTCTTTTAGCTTCATTTTCACATGCGGTAACAGTGCAAAGTCGCAGGGAGCAAGATCTGGACTGTAAGGAGGGTGCTCGAGAAGTTTCAATCCTGTCGTGGTCAAATATTCGGTGCAGGCTTTGGCGCGGTGAATTGGAGCATTATCGTGATGGACGAACCACTTAGCTGTGATTATCTTCTGTGTGTTCAAAACGACACGTTCCACAATTCCAGTCGATTTGAAAAATACAGCTATTATTTTCTTCTCCACAGATCGAGATTTTCTGACAACTACGAGTGTGTCCTTATCATCAAAGACCGAAACTTTGTTTTGAGCTTTGGTCGGCACATCGTAATAATACAGTCAAATCTCGTCGATGTTGTTCACATACCGAGATTGTCCCTTATTAAACTTTTTTTGCATCTCCCGGCACCAAGTCACACGTCGTGACATCTGCTTTTCAGTTAGTCGATGCGGCACCCAGGGAGACTAAAGTTTCTTCACGTGCAAATGATCATGCAGAATCGAATGAATTGCTCGTGCATTTAGGCCTGAAATACACTCTATCTGTTGGTAGGTCACTCGCCTGTCCTCGTCAAGCATTTTCCTCACAGTAGTAACGGTTTCCTCCGTAACTGACATTCGTGGCCTTCCCGGCCTGTCAGCATCCTCCACAGTTAAATTTTGCCTTTGGAATTTTCTATACTACTTGAATATCGTTGTACGATGTGGATAGACATCACCTAGTGCAAGAGTCATTTCTTCGAAGCATTGGTCTATGTTTAAACCACGCACGAAATTATAACGCAAAACTACTACCCTTATCTCATTTCGTAACCACCATGCCATCGCAAGCACTTTACACTCTCACTGCTAATGAATAACTGAGCCCATCGACATGGAGCAGCGACTACTATGCACGTATGAACATGTCTCAACATGCAACAAGCAGCTTCCTGCAATTCATTGTTGCGTCATATTGCAAAACTTTCCTAGTACCCTTTGTAAGTTGGGTTTAAATAAGAGGGCTAAAATAAGGCATATCAATTTTCCGTGCAGTAGAAAGTTAGACCGCTATCAAGCACGTGCTTGCTTGATTGTTAAGGGTGTAAATTCTTGGTGTGTAGCGGACAAACGCTACAACGTTACCTAGAGGATAGTATGTTTGACTTGTATATCAGTAGGCCAATTTTCGTTGTTTCTTTCTACCTTAACTTCAGGGTTTCGTTTCCATTCGATATGCATCTCCGTTCGACGTGCATCTCCTAAACATCTCTATAATTAATGCAGGTTACGTGAGTGAGGCACTTCTGCATATAAGTTGAATTTGACCATGATGCGTGAAATAATGGAGGTCTACACAAAATACTAGTTCTCGATGTTTAGAGGACAAACCATGAATGATACGCTGCAACAATCAGTGGCACTAATAAATTTAGTTCAAATAGATTGGTGAATCAATCTTATTATAGCAAATTTGCCACCAGTAATGTACTCCACTTTCGCCGCCCGCACCATTAGCATTTCCACACCTCAAGATTAAATCTGTATAATTCATGTTTTACCAGGATAGACTTGGTCCAACTTATAACTCGAATATTTCAAAAATTTCCTCCGGATGCGTTCAATTTTGTTAATATGCAGCTCAGGTACCAAACAATTGGCATATATTCCAATTTGCTAACGATATACGCGAAGCAAAGGGATTTAATTCTGCTAGTGCTCGTGAATTTGCGAGACACTTTAACGGCAAAACCTAAGGTCCTAATCGCTAAACCTGTAATGCTGGATAAATAGTGATTAAAAATAAAGTTGCTATCAAATGTTACCAAGATTCTTCATAGAATTCCTTTTTTCTATAGCATCTACACCAATGTAATAAAGAGAGTTTAAACAGTTTACCTTTCTTGTAAATATTATAACGTAGCATCTAGATATTTTTAAACTAAATTTGTTAATAAGACATCAGTCATGAATAATATTTAAATCGTTTTGTGGAAGCTCTACGTCTGTTGTATTCTTAATATTAGGGCATATTTTATGTCATCCGCGTAAGCCAATACATTATATTTAAGTGATTTTATTGGATCGTTAATAAATAAACCCTGGAGGATTCCATGTGTCTAATGAAAGAGTCTGGATTTGTATCCATTATAAGTAACATGATTTTCCACATCTAATAAGTATGACCTTATGGTTTCTGCAAAAGTAAAACATGATTAATGGTATTAAACACATAACTGAAATCAGTATAAATAATATCTAACTGACTACTATCGTCTAAGGTTTCAGCTATACTTTGGGTTATACAGCATAAAATCGTTAAAGTAGAGTGGTTCTTTATAAACCCATGCTGCTATATTCATTATATTTATCAAGGTGGGGTGCATATTCATTGAAGAACCGACACGGTCGTCTTCGACTGAGTAATCTAGCAAGCTGCATACTTAATGTACACCTTTGTATTATCCAACCCTGGTAGGTTTTCCTCTTTATTTTTTCCTATTACTTTTAATTATCTGCAGTTTTTCGGAATTAAAAAACGTGTGATCATTGCAATTACTTTATATTATCGTTTCTATAATAACAACCACCAGGAGCGTAGAATTGAGGAACAAAGCCAAACTACCTGACGAGCTCTAGAGTTAGGAGAAACGATCGTTTTAGTCACTGTTTTATTCGGCAGTAGTTAGATTCATTGATTACCCTTCATTTTACGTAAAGAAAATAATAGAATAAATGTTGTTTCCTGCAACTAGTGAAGCGCGAGCTTTCCACTTGCGAACATTTGACAATAATCGAGTTTGAGATATATGAGACAGAATAATTTCAAATTAAATATTTCCAAGAAATTTTTCTGAGCGGAAAATACACATTTTCACTAAGATTATATTTTTATTCAACTCAAGCTACCATGACGTTTAGTTTATTCATTCTAATTGAATATCTGCCCTAAGAATGCGCTGTCGTTCTTTGATCTGTGAGTTTTATATTTAGAATATACTGTCATAAGTAGACCGGGAATCTGTTTTATCAAGATTTTTTTATTTAACATAAGATTACTTCTCAATTGAAACTAATTTACTGTGAAATCTGTTTATCTTCTCTTTTTCCCGTTCAGTCGTTCCTCGCGAGCATGTTATATTAAAAGTTACCGCGGAGATATCACTTGAGACGTACTTTAAAAAATTTTTCATGTATATATTTATTTTTATTAAAATTCTTATTCTTCCGGAAAGAGGCCAGGAGCAATACAGCAAAGTCAAACATGAACGCGGGACCGAAAAATATTTAAGGCAATAAATATGAAACGGCCGGGTTAAAAGAAAAACAGCGCAGAATGTAAAAAGAAAATCTCCTCAAGGTTCTCTTCCACTTTCGGAAAAAATATTTTCTCTTATATTCCCTCGACCCACGTCTTTGTATTAATAGAAATTGATAAGGGTTTAGTGTAGTTGTAAAAAAAACATCTACGTCAGTGTTTTTTCGCCAGCTCTTGTTCCTGCTTCACCTTGCAGAAGTTATATGTCGGCTGGCGGTGGCCTGAGAAAAACATTAACGTTATAAGAACTTCAATTTTCCTATTATCGTTAAATTATATGAGCTTTATCTCGTCCCTAACGCTATTTTATTGCTCATAATTCTTAATCTACTTTATTAGCATTTAATTTTACAGTTCCAAGGAATGATACGAAATGGTGAGTAAATTTTACGAGCGAACGAAGATTGTTTAAATATTTTAAAAGACGATTTTCTTTTCGAAATGAAATACTTTGAATTATAGACCGAATTTGGATAACAGAGAAATATATTAGGTGGAAAATTTAATTCCTGGAATGTATACGTGGAACGGTATAGCAGCAGTTACGCATTGACTTAAACGGTGTGTCCATTTCTGATGGAAGACCCAGAACTCTGTAATGCAGCTCTTTTATATTCCATTGAATATTAGGTATATTAGGAGATCTTCCTCATCTATACATATCTTTAGGTTAGAGCTTAAGTACTGGTTTATCAAGAAAGTTATAACACATTTTCTTTGCAATAGATGCAGCTAATCATTTTTCGCATTCACATCTATCATTCAAACGATTATGGCCAAACAAACTGTTAATAAACTCGATATTTAATAATAATAATAAGACTAAAACATAGAAATCTCTTTTGCGTCTATATCGAATGTGGTAAGACCTGTGACTATACCTCATAGTTGGTTCTAATGTGTTGTTGACATACCCAAGGTAGAAGCTCCTCTTATAATGTTTCTTTGGTATATTTCAACACATGAACATACGTGAGGTGTTCTTTAAGTTTTGCATAGTGAAATACAGAGGCGGCCAGTAATCAAATGTCAATAATAAAAATTAACTTCCTTCTTCAGTTAAATCCAAAGTTTCAGTGCAATACGTGTAGTGTTGTAATTACAACGAACTAACAAAGTTGACAAGTTAGTCGAAAAATGGAATTAAACTAAAAAATTTCGCGAAATAATTTTATATAATTTTCGAAGACAATTATCTCAACAAGACTGCCTCGCCGAGTTGGTTTCTGTTTTCGGCAGTGAAGCACCACATCAGTCAATAATTTGAAGAATTTAAACGTGGAGGGATTAGTCGTAGCGACGATCCAAGAGCAGGTTCACCAAAAACAGCAGTCATTTAGGAAAAAGTCGACGTTGTGTGCAAGATCATCAACGAAGATCGACATGTGACATCGCCAGATTGAAGCATTAGTGTCATCATCATCGTCATCCCTACTGGATCAAGAGAACTCATCACCACAATTTGCGTACATTTTCTGCTTTTGAACATCGCTTTCTCCAGAAAGTGATTAATCACTCTCATATGCCCATTACGGTAACGTATCCTCAAACTTCTAACCAAAACTTTATACCCTGCACATACGATGCAATTATAACATTTGTACTAAAATTTCACTTAATGCGGCTTGCGATACAAAGTATTCTGCACGGGTATTTACAAATCCTGTAATAAAGCAGGATCCAACTTGTACAAGCATGTAAATTCGTTTACTTCAAAGCACCTGACTAGATCAATAACGAGCTGGGACGCGCGAAAACAAAAAATTTGCTCGTGAGCCTCGCAGGCCCAATATTTCAGGTAAATGAAGAGTAGTGATGATAAAAAATCATTTTCTAACTTAAGAAAATAAATAAAAATTATTTTACCGAAAAAACAGTTGAACGGATACCTGTCAAAACCGTACATTAGATTAATTTACGAATATTTAGTACAAATTATAAACAATCAAATATTACTTCAGACCCAATTTATGCATCTTGGGGTTGAAATATTCATACTGTAATGTTATATGAAAGCATATAAAATAATATATCTACTTGCACTTTAATGTATTCTTAACTTTCAAAATTCATTAAAATTTAACGCTAATTAATAACTAAAATCTGTATTCCACTATTTATATTTCGATAAGTGACTGTTTCTGGCACTGATATACTTAAGCGTGGTGGGTAAAGTTATTCGACGTTAGCGCCTTAATTTACATAACTTCGTCGACTAAAGAAAAGTAGGTTACAGTACCGCTGTTACGTGTGAAATTTATTTTGGCGACAAAATGTTAATTTAATATTAATCAGAAATGACAGTCTCATGGCACCGTCTCTCGGATGCAGATGTTGAATATATTGAAGGTGATAGAGTTGTAAGCGGAAGCGATGCAACATTCAATTGACTCTCGTCTACGAAACGTCGAAATGCACACTAATCTATCTTGTAATTGCTATATGCTTCATAGAATGTTTCCTCTTTGTCGTTTGTATGCTGTTGGAGTATCTATTCTAATAAAACATGAGTACCGGGAAATGCAGCGGTATTATATAAAGTTTCTAAATAGTATATCTAATACACTACAAATAAGCGGATGTTTACTATGAAACGGTAATTTTTTTTCTTGAAAACCACAAGCATAGCATATTGGGAACATATAAGGTTTATGGGGTGGTTTTGCAAACCATAATTATGACAAAGCCGACAACTTTTAATTGCTGAATGAATGATGTGTGTTTGTACGTACATATATCATGATAAAAGCGTAAGGAATTCCATGAACAAGACTATCAACAAACGGGCTATCGTCTCACGGACCTTGTTCTGGACCAGTCTTTTTCAGTCAATGAAATTCAAAATTAATAATTTTTCTTATTACTTTAAAAACCAAATATGTAACTCTAATTTTTAATATTTCCCGAATTCATTTTTATTCGAATCATATCTTAACTTCGATAAATTGAAGCTGAAATGCTTTCTCGTCTGTGTTTGCGTTTGCGATACACAGTCAACAAAAACGCTACCGAGCTTGCGCATAACTTCTTCATGCTCACTATGCAAAATGCCGCTGTAATTTTATTCCACGGTTGTCTAGTATGAAGGGCCTTAAGTATTTCCTCATTAGGGACTGTGTTTCAGTTTTGTGCCAACCACTTGCTATCATTTTTAATTTGATCATGAAGACCTCAACTTTTCCCGATTTTCGGAAAATCAGTAGAATCGTTCCCGTTTTTAAAAAAGTCGATCGATGTGTTGTGTTATGGTGTTTGGGTGGTAGAAACATGTGGAGGAGTCTAGGGGTCGGCCTCGAATTACGTTGAACTGTTGTAGGGTTCCGGTGGTCGCATAGTGTAAGAATCTGGAGTTGATTATAGACAATACATTCCGTTACCGATTGTATATATCGAAAGTTATTAGTACCGCCTACTGTAACCTGAAGATGATTTATGCATTTAGATCTATTTTTAACATTAAATTAAAAAAGGCTCTATGTGACTTACTGGTGCTCTCGTTATTTAGCTATTGCCTACCTGTGTATGGCCCTTGTTTGGATTTCGTTGATGTGGGACGGGTTCAGAGAGTGAAAAATTCATGTGTGCAATACAACTTTGGTGTTCGTAAGTATGAAAGAATATCACATAAATTAAAAACTTTGCGGTGGCTGAATATGCGAAATCTCATTGCTTTCCATTCTCTGAGCCTTTATCATAAAATACTTTTGACAAAGTGTCCTCCATACTTGCTGTATAAAGTTAGGTTTCAGTGCGATGTGCAAATATCAATGTAAGAAGGAAGAATATGATTGGTCTACCTAGATACCGCACAACTTTTTTTAGAAGATCTTTCACGTATAATATTTATCACTATTACAATTCTTTGAATGATCACTTCAAGTCCATGGGATTGGTGCCTTTCAGGCGTGCCATATTTAATTACCTATTTGATAAGCAACCTTGTGTGTGATATCTCTTTCCATTGTTAACTTATTCTTGTATACTAGGGAATTTTTTATATTATGATACTTTGTTTAATTGTAATGACTTTGTTGGAATACGGTTGTGTGCACGGGCAGAATAATTCAATTAGGTTAGGTTTTCATAAATTTAAGGGTTTGTTGTTAGAGCAGGGGATGACTTCTAGTCATCCATTTGAACCACCCCTTAGGATTTTTCATTCCGTTGAATGTTTTGTATTTATATTACTTGTATAATTTCTTCTTGGAAAACAAAGGCATATTATTATTATGTTTTTTGCATAACTATCGATCAATTAGTATTCTATCCAACTGTGCTAAGATATTTGATTATACACTTCATCGTAAACTTAATAACTTCTTGAAACTCCTCATCTCTCTCTAGCCGCATAGTTTTATTACTGGTAGATCTACCTACTGTCTTCAACTTAGTGGAAATAACACAATTTATTAGTGAATCAATGGACAACAGGCAACAGGTTCATGTCGTTTACACTGATTTCGCGAAGGTTTTGATACAATTAACGACTCGCTTTTAGTTTCTAAGTTGACCTGCTTTTATATTGTGTCAAAACATAATTGATCTAATAGCTTCTTGTTTACACAATAGAGGTTGCTATGTATCGTATAATAGGTTTTTCTCAAATTTGTACACTGTGTCGTCTGATGCTCCACAGGGATCTACTTTGGGACCTTTACTATCTTCATAAACGACCTCTATCAACCTCTAACTTGTAAAGCCTTAGCATACACCGACGACTTAAAGATATTCTCTAATATAACTATTAATGCTGGCTGCCAGATTCTGCAACATAATCTTGATATAGTCAATGATTGCTGTGTACAGAACGATATAACTGTTAATATTGATAAGTGTGCTGTGGTCACTTATACTAAGACTAATAATCCCATTATTCGACACTACGCTGTTAACATTATCATCTTAAGGAAGTCGGGGATTACGAATCTCGAGGTCATGTTTGACTCCAGATTGGAGTTTACAGGTCACATCACTGCGGTATGTGCTTCGGCATCTCGAGCTCTGGGTTTCCTAATGCGTTCCTGTTGGCAGTTCAATAATATTGATGCTCTCAAGGCTATATATTATGCATTTGCGTGCGCTAAGCTGGTGTGTGCCTCGGTGGTCTGGTATCCTCGCTATATATATCAGCGTCTATTTCCGGAAAGAATCCAGAGAAGATTTTTGAAGTATTTCTCCATTCGTCTTGATGGTACATATCCATTGCGGGGGGTAGATTATCAGGGCCTACCGGAAAGGCATAACTTCCAATCCCTGTTTTGCCGAAGGGCTACTGCAAGCGCTAAGTTCCTTATTGACGTGGTTAATAGTGGTGTGGATGCCCCGTCATTGTTGACTCAAGTTTATTTACTGGTATCATTTCATGCCACCAGATCCCGTGAGTCGTTGTTGCTTCGAGAGCTAGGATTAATCCTCTCCTGGCGGCATCGCTAGCTCATATGTGTAGGAACGCTAACAGAATGTGTCCTGATCGCTTTTTTAGGAAATGAACCGTTTATTCGGGTGATTGTTATAAGATCGGGCTTAAATTTGTTGCAGTCCGCCGCCGTTCGTACTCTAAAGCCGACTGTCGTTAGACGGCCTCTTTCTGAACCAGTCTTTTTTCAATCAATGAACTACAAACTTAATAATACTTTTTAATTATTTTATGAAACTAAATACATAATTTTAATTTTTAATATTATTTCCCAAACTAATTTTTATGCGGATCATAATTAAATTTGAAATGATCATGCAAAGAGGGTCAAATATCTAAAATTATGCGCATATAGATCCTCGCTTAATGTATGTGTTAATATATCACATTCTGTATACTGGTACAGCCTAGTTGTGTCTGGATAAATGCTATCTGTCAAATAATCTAACTTGTACATAAAATGCACACGAGCACGTTCAGAAAGTCCTCTCCTGGCGAAAATATTTTCTGCAACTATTCATGTGCACATAAATATGTATACATATTTAGCGGCAGATTCCTATTAAGGATTGATATAAATACGAAGTTGCAAACTATTACACAGGCCGTGTTCGTATCGTTTAAAATGTAAATGTATATATATATATATATATATATATATATATATATATAAACCATGTGATAGTTATTAGAATCGAGAAATGGAATTACATTTTATTTTATCACATAATTTTTAAGTTTAGTTTTACATAAATATTTTTATTTTATAATAATAATAATAATAATAATAATAATCTTTAATGGCCAACAGTTTAACAAACCAAGTACAGGACATATTACTGAGCTTAAAAATAAAAGTTAAAAGTAGGTGCAATATACGTGTAGGTATAGGCAATAAGTGTAATACAAAGAAAAAATAAGAAACTAATTAACCAAAAATATAAACACTTACAATAAGATGCAAGTCATTTGAAAACTAAATGGACAATAAATCTAGATTAATGAAAGGGATCCACGTATAATCCATTGGCATTTCTGCACATATGTACTAGCAGAGCCTTGTAAAGAACATTGGTTCTTGCCCTAGGTATTGAGAAAGTTGCCGACGATCTAGGATCAAACCTACGTATTGCGTGTCTTGGTCGATAAAAATAGGAACTTAACCGCTAATCAACAAAAAGTAAAAACCTCTTACCATATCGATGTTCGTATTGTGTATACGAATTTCGACAACTAGGTTGTCATCATCAGTAGAAATAATTCACAATGTCGTACCTGAGTCATCATAGATCGAATTAAACTAATTATCACTTTATTACAATGCTAGAGCTAGGTCGACTCTTCATCAATCACTTTTATTTGCCAGGTGCGACATTGTGATTAATTTCTGCTGATGATGACAACTTAGTTATTTAAATCGTATGCAGAACACGAATATCGATGTGGTTAGCAATCTTTCATCTTTTTTTATTCATTCAATTAACCAACGAAAATTAACTTAGTCGCTGAACTTTTTCCATGCTTAAAAACCATCTACAAATGCTTCACTTTCCTTTAAAACAACAAGCCTCTTTACAATAAGATAATTATATGTTGAAGAATTGCCATGCCGACATACCAGTTCAAGATCAATAACTAACCTATTAGGGTTACCACATTCTTATATCGATAAAGTATTATCCCGGGAAATGGTGCAATTTGAGAAAAATAGATCTAAAAACCTACTATTGCGCTGCGAGTAGTCTATAAAATGCCGGTTTGAGACCGCATAATTTTGAATGAACAAATTTAGAGATATTTAGTGATTTTACAATACATTTTTATATGAATTCTAGTCATCATTATCATTATTTTAAACATTTATATCAAAAGCCATGTTTTTGCTCGTACAAATCAAAAAAATCAACATAAAAATCTACAAAAACCATGTTTTTGCTCGTACAAATCAAAAAATCAACATAAAAATCTAATTTTCTGAGTAACCACCAAATTGTGAACGACTAAAAAGAGACATATTTTCTAAATTTAGTGCTGTTTATATTCATTTTTAACACATTTACCTCAAAACACTCATTTTCACTTATTCAAACATCAAAATGACATGAAAAAAAATTCAATTTTTGAAATACCACGAAATCGTGAACCTCTAAAAA
>JAVIWB010000182.1:0-14078 GCA_031893035.1 Dermolepida albohirtum | reverse complement strand
ATTGGGGAAAAAAAGGGATGGTTTTTTTCAAGGTTGACCTTTGAGCCGCCATAAAGTAAAATGAATATGTTAATCATAATGTGCCCCGAATGCCTAAATACAGCGCTTTTTCAGCTTGTTTTTTGTCAAAAATGACCGTTTCTTAAAAGGAGTATTCATGAAGGTTATTATATCGCCCTCGCTGCTCGCCAGCGACTTTACCCGTCTTGGGCAGGAGGTGTCCGCCGTGGCCGACGCCGGCGCCGACCTCATCCATGTGGATGTGATGGACGGGCATTTCGTACCCAATATTACCATCGGCATACCCGTGGTGCAGAGCCTGAAAAAGGTGTCGCCCATTCCGCTTGACGTCCATTTGATGATTTCCCGCCCGCTCAAATACGCGCGTGACTTCGCGCGGGCCGGCAGTGACATGATTACCTTCCACCTTGAAAGCGACGACGACCCGGCCCGAACCATCGCAGCCATCCATGAGGCAGGCGCGAAGGCCGGGCCTTTGAAGCCCGGCACGCCGGTGGACAGGCTGCTGCCCTACCTTGGGAAGATAGACCTTGTGCTCATTATGACGTGGAGCCCGGCTTCGGCGGCCAGAGCTTCATGGCCGACATGTGCCCAAGGTACGCGCCGTGCGCGACTGCTGCGAGGCGGCGGGCTTAAGCACCATTATCGAGGTTGACGGCGGCATAAACGCCGAAACCGCGCCCTGGCCCTTGCCGCCGGCGCCGACATGCTGGTGGCCGGGTCGGCGGTATTCGGCGAGGCGGACTACGCCGCCGCAATCGCCGCACTGCGGCCCTGACCGAAATGCCGCCACCTTGCAGGGGCGCCCTGTGGGCGCCCGTGAGTTGTCCACGGGGCAATCCCTGCACGCACGACCCAAAGGAGGAAACCCATTGCCAAAACGCATAATCCGCAGGGGCATTCTGCTTGAGCAGCACAAGGAGCCCGCGCTCTCCCGCCCCCTGCGCACCTTATATAAGGACATGCCCAGCCGAAAGATGGACATTCATCTCACCGGCAACCCTTCCTTTCTTGCTCCCCATGAGATACTTGCTCTTGCCCGGAGCGCCGGGATAACCGACGAGAGCGACGGGCGCAGCCTGTGGCGCAAAATCGTGGCGGCGCTGCGGGACGGTGTGAGCGAAATTGTGGTGGACGCCATTGACGACGAGCCTTACATATCCAGCCAGCTTGGCCCCGCCCTTTACCTGCCCGAGGAGCTTTCCGCCGGTGTGGAGTTTTTGCTGCGCGCCACCGGAGCCCGCAAAGGCCCGCATTGAGGTTCACGACAACATTGTGGATGTGCAGAAAGCCATCCCTAAAAAAATAGGGGAAATTCCCGTCACCCGGGTCAGCGCCCTTTACCCGCCGAGTACCGCGGGGGTCGCCGGGGTACGCGCGCTCTGTCATGGTGGTGGGGGCCTGCGCCCTGATTCATCTTAAGCGGGCCATAAACGATGGCCTTGCCCATTCCACGGCCTTTGTGACCGTGGCGGGAAACTGTACCTCCAACCCCGGCAACTATGAGGTGCCCCTTGGCGTGACTGTGGCAGGTTATCGAGGCCACCGGCCTTATCGACGAGCCGAAGCGCATCGTGCTGGGCGGCTCCATGACCGGCTACTGCATCACCAGCCCTGAAACCACCAAGGTGACTGTAAGCACAAGGGGTATTCTCACTTTTAGTGAGAACTTCAGGGAAAGCCCCGGTGTCTGCATGGGCTGTGGGCGCTGCACCGAAAGCTGCCCGGAGCACTTAAGTCCCTACCACATCTACCGAATGCTCACCGCCGCCGGCCGCAAGGCGCGCGACATTTACGACATTGACCGCTGCATCGGCTGCGGCACTTGCAGCTACATATGCCCGGCCAAGATAATTTCTCCCACATAATCACCTTAAGCAAAAGTCCAGAGATACGCTGCTCCGGACAAGCTCCTCAAAACCCTCAAAAAGAAGTGAAAACCCTTGAATCTTTCCGTACATTATCCGCCTCATATACGCAGCCGGGATTCCGCGGTCGGCATTATGTTCGACGTTATTGTCGCCATGCTGCCGCTCTATGGAATGGCCGTCTATTTTTACGGCCCCCGCGCGGCTGTGCTGGGCCTTTTGTCGGCGGCCACCTGCTTTATAGCCGACTACGCGTATGTTCAATCTTAATGGGCCGCGGCATCAATCTGCGGGACCTTTCGCCCGTGGTTACCGGCCTTATCATTCCGCTGCTGCTGCCCGCGTCGGCCGGTTACCACATGGTGATTACCGCGGGGCTCTTTGCCATTCTGGTGGTCAAGCAGCCCTTTGGCGGCCTCGGCCAAAATGTATTCAACCCGGCCGCCGGAGGCGTCGCCTTCGTGACCCTCTGCTGGCCCGCGGCTATGTTTTCCTATCCGCCGCCCTTTACTGCGCTGCCGGTGGCGCCGGCGGTGGATATAGCCCTTGAACGCTCGGTGGCCCACACCCTGAACCTTGGGGTGGCGCCCGCTGTGGATTACGTTGACCTCGCCCTCGGAAACGTGCCGGGGCCCATGGGCGCCACCCACATCTTTGGTGATGCTGGGCTGCCTGTTCTACCTGTGGGTGCGCAGGCGCGCCAAGCTGAATATGACCCTCGGCTTTTTGGCCGGCGCGGCTGCCTGGGCCGTTCCTCTTCCCGAGGGCGGCTTGCGCCGGTGTCCAGTCGGTTTTTTATGAGCTTATGAGCGGGTCGCTGCTCTTCGCGGCCGTTTTTATGTTGTCCGATCCCGTAACCAGCCCCAAGCGGCCCATCGCCCGCACTTTACGGGATTTGGGCGGCCTGCTCTGTATGGCCTTCCGCCACCTTGGCCGCCTTGAGGAATCAATCATTTTCGGCATTCTCGTTATGAATACATTTGTGTGGGTTCTGGACACGCGCATCGAGAGGGTCTATCATAGGTACAGGAGGGAACACGTTGAACAGAACGAACCTGAAAAAGTACCGCAGGCTTAAGGAATAGCGGCCGCGGCGTCGTTTGGAAAAACACGGTGCTGTCAGGGACTGGCGCTTCCCTTTGCCATCGCCGCTTCCACCAGCCTCATAAACGGGGCGGCGCTGTCGGCAATCATGCTGGGCGCCATCGCTGGTGCCGGTTATGCTCCAGTACATCTTCGGCTCCACGATTGAGGACTGGCTGCGCCCGGTGTTTTACAGCGCCGTGAACCTTCTGCTTCTCCTGCTCTTTTTTGCATGCTGGCAATGTCGAACCGGCCGGCGGTTATTGAGTCCCTTGGCATCTACCTGCCCATGGTGGCGCTCAACACCATCACCATGAATGGTGTGCGGAAGATCTCCGGGGCAGAACAGCGCCGGCGTCATCCGCAAGCGCTGTCTGGCTGGGCGGGCTTTGCGCTGCTGATTTGCATTCTCGGCAATCCGTGAGGTGTTCGGGAGCGGCACCCTCTGGGGAAGGCCGGTTGCACCGGGAATCCCACCCTTACGCCGCTGCTCTACCCCTTTAGCGGCTTTATTCTGGTGGGTTTCTTTGCGGCCGGGCTTAAGGGCTTCAATCGCCTCACTGCGCGCTTGCTGTCCCACAGGGCCGCGCGGCGCAGGGGAGGTGCCCGGGCCGTGGATAGCTATCTTTCATTTTTCCTGCTTATTGTTACGGCGGCAGTGTCGAGAACGTGGTCTTTGCGCGGGCCCTCGCCACGTCGCACCTCATGGACCGCACCCGGAATTACCGCAGCGTCCTGATGCTGGGCGGCGCCATGGCTGTTATGAGCGGCCTGTCCGCCGCGTTGATTTGGTTTGTGCGCGGCCTTAAGCTTTTGGGGGGATTTGCGCGCCTATCACCGGCCCATGGTATATCTTCTCTGCATATCGCTGGTTTACGTTTTTGTCTGCCTCGTGCTTCGCAAATGGCGTCCCGATGCCTTTGGCGGCCTTAAGGGCCTGCTGTCGGGCGTTGCCTATTCGGGCGCGGTGCTCGGCATCCAGATTGTGGCCAGCAACGAGTATACCACCCTTTGGAGTACGCTTGCCTATGCTGTGGGCGGCGTCCTTGGCGTCACGGTCGCCCTGCTGATCATTATTTCGGCCCGGGAGCGCCTGAATTTTTCGAGGGTGCCCCGCTCTTTCGCGGGTTTACCCATACTGCTTATTTATATCGGCATTTTAAGCCTTGCGATTTACGGCCTTATCGGACACAGGCTGGTTGCCTGACATTCTTTCGCGGGGAGTGCGCGCCTATGGCTAAAAACCGAAAGATTAAGACTTATAAAAAGATTTATCAGGAGCCAAGCGGCCCCTTTTCCTCGCCGCTTGGCGTGGTTGTCATGGCGCTTGGGCTGGTGGTGGCGGCTATCGTCGGCTGGTGCGCCTACGGCCCGCTCTACAACCTCGTTATGGGCATGGACGAGAGGCCGCCCGCCTCCTCCACGCCATCGTCCGAGGGCTCCTCGGCGCCCGGCGGGCAGACGGAGCCCGGCACGGTTCCTCTTCCCCAAACGGCGGGCAGGTGGCCGAACCGCCTCTGCCGGCCGCTAAGCCGGTGCGGGCCGCCTACATGCCCGCGCAGTATGCCTCGGACATCAACCGTGTGGACGCCTTCCTTCGGCGCCCTGCCGTCCGACAGCTATGACACGGTTCTTGTTGACCTCAAAAACGCGGACGGCATGATTTATTATAAAACCGGCGTGGCGCTGGCGGGTGAAGCCGGGGCCGTGGCGGCCCAAGGGCTGGACGCCGCCGCGCTGGCCGGACGCATCCGGGACGCCGGCTACCGCCCTGCGGCCCGCATCCACGCGTTTTGCGACCATATCGTGTCGCGCCACAACCGGACGCGGCATGTATATGAACACCGACTGGACATGGCTTGACAACTCGCCCGAGCTGGGCGGCAGGCCTTGGCTGAATCCTTACTCGGAAACGGCTCAAACTTATATTATTGATATCGCAACCGAGCTGGCCCGGGGAGGCTTCGAGCTCATCGTTGTGGATTCGGTGCATTTCCCCACCGGCGTCGGCCTTGAGAAAGCGGGTTACGGCGAACCCGGCCAGCAGACCTCCCGTATTCGGCAGCTTGGGGCTTTTTCACAGAGGTTGTCCACGGCCGTGGAACGGGCCGGCGGCCGGTGCGCCCTTTATATACCGGCAAGCGCCCTCCTGTCCCCCTCGGAGCTGGTCTACGGCGGCAACCCTGGACATTTACACCGGCCTTGTGGCGGTGGGCATGATGCCCACAGCATCCAGCCGGACAGCGTGATTGGCGACATCATCCTCAGGGACCCCGTGGGCGACCCCGCCCGCACGGTATCGGCCCTTTTTAGCCATATGCCCGGAAGGGGATCGCAGCCGCACCATTGCTTGGATACAGGGCTATGGCACCGGCGGCTCGACTGCCGACAGCGCCTTTGTTACCGCCCAACCCGCGCCCTGCCTGGTGACGCAGCCGGGTATGTGGTCTATCATCCGCAGGGAACTTAAATAATTCTCAATTCTTAACTCGTACCACTCACAAAGGAGGCTTCCCATGTCCGTTCCAACTCCGCACAACGCGGCACTCGCCGGGCAGATAGCGCCCACGGTCATCATGCCGGGGGATCCTCTGCGCGCCAAATACATTGCCGAAACCTACCTTGAAAACGCCAAGTGTTATAACACCGTGCGCGGTATGTTTGGCTATACCGGCATCTATAAGGGGAAGGCCGTGTCGGTGCAGGGCAGCGGTATGGGCGTGCCCTCCATCGGCATATACTCCTATGAGCTCTATCACTTTTATGGCGTGGAGTCGATCATCCGCGTGGGTTCGGCGGGTGGCATTGCCGCAGGCGTGGGCCTGCGGGACATTGTGGCGGCTATGAGCGCCTCTACCAACTCGGCGTTCGCCGCCCAATACGGCCTTAACGGCACCGTCGCGCCCACGGCCAGCTATGAGCTGCTTAGCAGCGCGGTTGCGGCAGGGTCGGCTGGGCACAGGCTTTCATGTGGGCAATGTGTACACCAGCGATGTCTTTTATGACGCGCCCGGTGTGCTGGAAAAATGGGCGGGGATGGGCGCGCTTGCCGTGGAGATGGAGGCCGCCGGCCTCTACCTTACGGCGGCCGCCGCGGGCAAAAAGGCTTTGGCGCTGCTCACCGTCTCCGACCTGCCATTGACGGGGGAGGGCCTGTCCGCCGAGGCGCGCCAAACCACCTTTACCCAAATGATGGAAATTGCCCTTGAGATTGCCTGAGCGCGGGCCGGACAGGTCGAATAAAAAAAACCTCTTGTTTATTGACAAAAAGTTTGTGTTAGAATAGGTCGTGAAAGGGTGGCGAAGCAATGGATTACCGCAACCTTATCGAACATGCGCTGCAGGGCGCGGTCCACGCCTATTGCCCGTATTCGGACTTTGCGGTGGGCGCGGCGCTTCTGGGTGAAAGCGGGCAGGTCTACCTTGGCTGCAACATTGAAAATGCCGCTTATTCGGTCAGCAACTGTGCCGAGCGCACAAGCTCTCTTTAAGGCCGTAAGCGTCGGCGAGACCAGCTTTAAGGCCATTGCCGTGGTAGCGGGGGAGAGCGTCCACCTGTGGACGAGATGCCCGATTTCGTATCGCCCTGCGGGGTCTGCCTGCAGGCCCTGGCGGAATTTGACACGGGGGATTACCGTATTGCTCGCGCGCAGCCCCTCGGATTATGAGGTGTGCACGCTCGGCGAGCTGCTGCCCCGGCGCTTTGGCGGGGACGACTTAAAAACTTAGGGCCTGTATTCATTTAAAAGTGAGGGACGTCTATGTATCTATGATGTTATTCATAAAAAGCGCACCGGCGGTTTCCTCTCCGAGGAGAAATAGCCTTCTTTGTGCGGGGCGTTACGGACGGCTCCATTCCCGATTATCAGACCTCGGCGCTGCTTATGGCCATCTTCCTTGTGGGCATGAGCCCCGAGGAAACCGTGCATCTTACCCTTGCCATGGCCCATTCGGGCGGCATTGTTGACCTCGCGGCCATTCCCGGCGTAAAAGTGGACAAACATTCCACCGGCGGGGTGGGGGATAAGACCACCCTTGTTGCGGCCCCCATCGCGGCGGCCTGCGGCGTGCCCGTGGCCAAGATGAGCGGCCGGGGCCTCGGCTTTACGGGCGGCACCATTGACAAGCTCGAAGCCATTCCGGGCCTTAAAACCGGGCTCTCCCTTGAGGATTTTGTCGGGCAGGTGCGGCGCATGGGTTTGGCCATCGCCGGCCAGACCGGCAATCTTGCGCCCGCCGATAAGAAGCTCTATGCCCTCAGGGACCTCACCAGCACCGTCGATTCCATTCCCCTGATCGCCGCCAGCGTCATGAGCAAAAAGATAGCCGCCGGCGCCGACAGCATCGTGCTTGATGTGAAAATAGGCTCAGGCGCTTTCATGAAAACACAGGAGGAAGCCATCGCCCTCGCCGAGGCCATGGTGGACATCGGCCGCTTGGCCGGGCGCCGGGTGTCGGCCTTCATCACCGACATGGACGCCCCGCTTGGCCGCGCCGTTGGGCAACACCCTTGAGGTCGGAGGCTATTGAGGCCCTTTCGGGCAGGGCCCCGCCGACATAACCGAGCTTTCGCTCCTGCTTGCCGCCCGCATGGTCGGCCTTGCCACAGATAAGGCGCCCGAGGTCTGCCGCGCGCAGTGCGAAGGCCCTTTACAGCGGCGCGGCCCTTGAGAAATTAGCCGCCATGGTTGGAGGCCCAGCAGGGGGATTCCCGCTATATCCATGAGCCTTGGCGTTTTTCTCAAAGCGGCTGTCATAGAGCCGTTTGCCCGCCGGGCAGGATGGGGCTACATGACCCGGATGGACGCCCAGCTTGTTGGTGAAGCCTCCATGCTTCTCGGAGCGGGCAGTGAAACGCGGGTTGAGGATGTTATTGACCCCGCCGCGGGTATCGTCCTTCTTAAAAAACCCGGCGACCGCGTAAAAGCGGGTGAAGCCATCTGTTACATGCACACATCGGACCGGCGAACGCCTTGCGGCAGCCGCCGAGCGCCTCGAAGGAGCCGTTTTCATCGGCGGCGCAGCCGCCGCCCCGCCCGGCCGCTGGTTCGCGCCGAGGTAACGGATAAAGCCTTGCTGCAGCGAATCTTTGCCACTCTGTTCAACAACCAGTGCAATTCAAGAGGTAAACCATGATATTTGCCGATCTGTTCTTTATTTACATCTTTTACCTCTTAATATCACCCTCTACTTACCTCTTTAAGAACAACACCTACCGCAACCTTGTGCTGGTGGGCTTTTCCCTGTTTTTTTACGCGTGGGGGGAGCCGGTTTTGGTTGCGCTGATGATTTTTACGGCGTCGCTCAACTGCTTGATGGGCATGATAATTGAGGACGCCAAGACTAAAAAAACCGCACGGCTGGCGCTTATTATGGCCATAGCGGTCAGCCTCGGGCTTTTTGTGCTGTTTAAATATTCTGGATTCATTATTGAGAATCTGAATTTCCTTATGGGCACCCAACCTCGCTGTGCCCAAAATTTCTCTGCCTATAGGTATCTCTTTCTACACCTTTCAGGCCCTCTCCTACACGATAGACGTCTACCGCGGCCATGTTAAGGCCCAGCGTTCGCTCTGGAAGTTCCTCATGTACATCTCCCTTTACACCCAGCTGGTGGCCGGCCCGATTGCGCGCTACCGGGACATTGCCGAGGAAATAGACAACCGCCAAGAGAATTTTACCGATATCAGCAACGGCCTCACCCGCTTTTGCGTGGGCCTGTGCAAAAAAGTGGTTGTGGCCAATACGGCCGGCCGGATTGCCTCCCCCCTTCTGGACGGCGACCTCGCCGGGCTCACGACCCTTGGGGCATGGTTCGGCATCGGCCTGTACGCCCTCCAGATATACTACGACTTCTCGGGCTATTCGGATATGGCCATAGGCCTTTGCCGTGTATTTGGTTTTCATTTCCCCGAAAATTTCATCTATCCCTATATTTCAAGGTCTGTCACCGAATTTTGGCGGCGCTGGCATATCTCGCTGGGCACCTTCTTCAAGGATTATTTGTATATTCCCCTTGGGGGGAACCGGCGCCATTGGGCGCGCAACCTGTTCCTCACATGGTTTGCCACCGGCCTGTGGCATGGCGCCTCGTGGAATTTTGTGCTGTGGGGGCTTTATTTCGGCCTTTTGCTTTTCCTTGAGCGAATCTTTGTGGGCGACCTCCTTAAGGCGCTGCCCCGCTTTGTGTCCCACATCTACCTGATTGTTGCCGTTCTCATGGGCTGGGTGCTGTTCTATTACACCGATATGTCGCAGGCGCTGCAATTTTTCGGCGTGCTCTTTGGCCGGCAGGGCGCCGGGCTTTACAACACCGAGACGCTTGTGCTTATTGCCAACAATATCTGGTGGTTTATAGCTTCACTGCTCTTCTGCGCGCCGGTGGCAGCGAACCTGAAACGGTTTTATCGAGCAGCTTCGCCATAAGCCTGTCGGGGATTATGATCGCAGCCTCGTGGGCAGCCGCTGCTGAATCTGCTGCTGCTCCGCCAGCACCGCCCTGCTCGTGGGCCAGAGCTATAACCCATTTTTATATTACAAATTTTAGGCTGACCACAGATGTCCTGCCACTGCGTACTGCCGATAATGAAAGGAGGAGCCGCCTTGTCCAACCCTAAGCGCGATATGGCCGAGCGGGCCGGTTTTATCAATACAGTGGTCATTATCTGCTGTTTGGCGGTGGTGGGGGTCTTGTCGGTTATTTTGCCAAAGCCCCAAGTATTCCGAAATGGAAAAGCGCGACCTTGCCTCCCTGCCGGTTTTTACCCGGCAGGCGCTGTTCAGCGGCGCCTATACAAAGGACCTCTCCGCCTTTTACGCGGACAGCTTCCCGAACAGAGACCGCTTTGTGGCGGCGGCCGGCATTATGCAGGAGGCCGCGGGCATCGCCTATGACGGACTTACCCTTCATCAGGGCGACCAGCCGTCGGTGCCCCAGGGTAGCCTGTGGAGCCCGCCCGCCGGCGGAGCCGGAATCCAACCCGAGGTTGAATCGGAGGCGGGCGCCATCCCTTCCTGGCGGCCCGGCGGCCCTGAGGAGGACATAGCGCCGGAGCGCGCCGGCGCCATCCTTATCTATGGCGGCAAGGGCTATCAGATTTTCGGGGGCCTTGAATCCATGGGCAGCCAATATGCCGGGGTTGTCAACGCCTATAACGAAGCCTTGGGCGACAGTGTACAGGTCTATAATCTGGTAATTCCCTTCGGCCATCGCATTCGGCCTGCCCGAAAAGCACCAGAACATGACCGCGCCGGAACGCCCCCGTATTCAAAATATCTACAACCAGCTTAACGAGGGCGTTATCGCCGTGAATGTCTACGACAGCTTCGAGGCCCATCGGGACGATTATATCTACTTTGGCACCGACCACCACTGGACTGTCTACGGCGCCTACCTCGCCTATGCCGACTTTATCCGGGCGGCCGGCATGGAGCCTATCCCCATGGATCAGATGGAAAAACGCAGCCTTGATTACGACTTCCTCGGCACCTACTACAGCCAGACGCAGGATAACAAGCTGCGCCGCTATCCCGACACGGGTGGACTACTTTTATGATAGACACACCTATACACTGCCCTTTTCTCTACCGGGGCAGCCCCTTTTACGGCCGCCAGATGAGCCTGCTGGCAGAATACGCTCAGGGGGTTAACGGTTACTCTGTCTTTTTGCACGGCGACTTCCCGCTTATCAAGATCACCACAGAGAATAAAAATGGCCGCCGCATCGCCGTGGTCAAGGAATCCTTCGGCAATGCCTTCGCTCCTTTCCTCGTGAACCACTATGAGGAAGTCTATATTGTGGACGAGCGCTACCTTGAGGTGGGCCTTGTCCAGCTTATCCGGGACAATAATATAAACGAGCTGCTCTTCATCAACAACATCTTTGCGGCACACACGGGTTACCATATCAACCGCCTTAGCCAGATCATGTATCAGACTTACGTGCCGCCGCGACCCCCGCGCCGCCCCAGCCTGAGACACAGCCGGAGACGCCTGCGGATGAGGGTGCCGAGGCCGTGGCGGCTCAGGGCGGCGCTCCCGAAGCACAGGCCGCTGTGCCTGCGCAGCCTGAAAATCCGCCCGCGCCGCAGGACGTCCCCCGGCGGGGAGGATGACGACTGATGCGCCCGCTAAAGCGAGCCGGGGCACTCTGTCTGCTCCTGTGCTTTCTGTGCGGCTGCGGGAACCCTTTGCCTGCTTCTGAGCCCGAACGCCGGACGCTCTCCCTCTGCCTTGAACCATCCGCCGGTGAGGAGGCCGTGCGCACGGCTTCTGCCTTTGCCGAAATGGCAAAAGCATCTCCGAAGGCAGGCTTATCATTGAGATTACCGAGGATGCTTTGTCTCTCGACGCCATGCTTTCATCCGGGTACGATCTCTATCTTGTTACCAACGGGACGGCCGCCGAGGGCCTTGGCGACTACGCGGCGTTTTCGTCGCCCTATTATTTCGATAACTACTACCACATGTCCATGGCCCTCAATTCTGAGCGCCTTGGCACCCTTTTGGACGCGCGCACCCGCTCGGCCCTCAACGTGACGCCCATGACGGCTTTTTATGGCGGCAGCCGGGTGTTTATCCACGCGTTTTCGTCTCCCATTAACAGTCTGGAGGAGCTTGTGGAGGGCGGCCCCGCCGTCCTCCCGACGCAGGACGGCATTTTGGAGGCTCTGCTTAAAGGCGCGCTAAATCAACATACTTGAAAATGAACGCATTATCTATAATTTTGAGCGGCGGCGGACACGGCTCTTTGATTTTTATAAGCGTGACATGGACGAGCTTATCTACCCGGAGAGGGCGGACGCCACCTACCTGATGGACGATTTTCATATCGTGGATGTCAACTGGCTTATGCTGGGTGCCGAGGCCGCCGAAAACCTTTCTGCCGGGGAGCTGGCCGTGCTAAAGGAGGCTGCGGCCTATGCGCTTGCCCAGAACGACACGGCGGTGCTGGAGTGGGAAGGCCAGATGGTTGCCGTATTCCGGCAGCGCTTTGGCGAAGAAAGTGTGCTTGTCCGCGTCGAAATAGCCGCCCAGTTCCGCGAGGCCATGCGGAAATCGGGCAAATATGTAAATCTGTGGAGTTGGGACATTTATGACGACATCCGGGCTTTAACAGCCTGAGAAGAGGCTTTAGTCAATATCCACGCTGAGGATGGGCGGCTCAAATATCTTGTTGATAAGCCGCTGCTTTAATATTGAATCAATAAGGCTCGTGGTGGTCGAAAAAAGGTTGAGCAGGGTTTGAATTTCGTCGATACTCTTATTGCGGCAGAGCGTTATGGCAATAGCTGTCGCCGCCAGCACCACTTCCTCTGGGCTGGCCGGAATATGATGCCGGTGGGGGGGATGTCCCTCGCCCGGTATGTGCCGGGAGCCCTCGGCGGCTTCCCTGTCGGCGTGATTCTCAGGGGCGCGTTTCTACCCTGGTTCACAGTCGGGCCCGGCTGTATTTTCGGCCATATCGGCTTCTTTTTCGTCAAAATCATCGTTATTTATCATGCTGGCCATCATTCCTCACCACGGCCAATTATATGTGTGATTGGAAGGCAAAATACACGAAAGGCACGGTTAAAGGCTGCTAAAGACATGACCACAACATAGCAGCTTGAATAGGAAAAAATACCAACACACGAAACGCCGCCTATCAATGGGCGGCGTTTTTGCGTGGCGACAAAAGGAGGGATATAACCTCGGCAACACTTGACCGAAAGGTTGAGCCTTCTTTATTTGCCGACTTCTGGACAAAATGTCCAGAAGTAAATTTCCCCGTATAATATGGCTCTGTTGGAATATTCCCCGTCGCCGCATTTTTTGTAGCATGGCCGGGAGCGGACTGTCAAGAATGGCGCGTATGCGCCACCGCCGTTAGGCGGCTTGTTCTTGACAGTCTGCCCCGGCTATGCTTTTCTGCGGCAGGCGGCGGGGATATTCTCCAGAGCCGCTCCCGCCCATGATTGGGCGGGCGGGGGGTGGGTTGAATACATCAGAACATAAAAGGAGTCATACAAAATGGATTCAAACAGAAAATCCCGTGAACTTACTCGTGCAGAACGTAAAGCAATCCGCAAGATGGTGATGGAAATGTGCGCTAACTATGACAGTCACTACAATATCTGTCTACCGCTTGACTGCCCTTGCTATATGCTGAATAAGTGGTGGACGGGCGCGTATTGCAAGTATTTTCAAAACGCTGTATTGCCCCTCGACCCGATATTGGAGGTGGCTCTGCTTGGCAAAGATACCCGATCTCAAAAGATTTGCCCGGTCTGCGGTGCGAAATACATTCCCGTTACAAGTCGGGCGTATTGCTCGGATGCTTGCCGCATAAAGGGACAACGCGAGGCAGACCGCCGCCGCAAACGAAACAGCCGCAAAAACAAAGGGTGATGTGTCCCGAACTTGGTAAATAAAAGCCGATGTTTATGCGGGTTTGTAGCCTTGATTTTGGAGGCGGAGGCATATATGCCTTAATACCTATGTTTTATGGGTAACTTGCGGACATTTACAATACGATAAAAAACGTTAAAAGGGGCTTGCAGCTTTTGCCACATTATCGCGCATCAGATTTATAGAATTGGAGGCCAAATATTATGCAAAAAAGAAAACGCAATTTGCGGTTACATATCAGGGTAAACCACAAAGAATTGGATGGGATAAAGGAACGTATGGAAGAATTGGGTTGCTGTAATCGTGGCGCATTTATCCGCAAGATGGCGATTGATGGTTATGCCATAAATGTTGACCTATCTCCCGCAAAAGAAATTATATCCCTGCAACGCCGATGTGTTAATAATCTTGCACAAATAGCCAAACACGCGCAGACATACAATGCCTATCAAGCTGAAATTGCAGAACTTCAAAAAGACTATGCCGGACTATGGGAACAGTATTCTGAACTTTTAAACCACCTTGCGAAGCTCGTTGCGCTGTGAGCGTGTGCAGGACTTCTGGCCAACTTGGCCAGAAGTCGGAGGTATATATGTTTGTTCATCGGCTATCGCTCAAATGTTTTCCTGCATCTCCTTTTTTAAAATTTCTTGCATCTTCATATCAATGGCTCAATTTATTGCATTTGCAATAAAACTTATAAATTGATTGTAAATT